>JAVCKV010201589.1:0-16696 GCA_032274145.1 Herpochondria borealis | reverse complement strand
GCGAACCCCCGGCGCTACCCCGCTGAGTTTTGCGGGCGCACCGCAGCGCGGAATCTGACCGTGCGGTTGTCGCACCAGTCCATTCGCGACCTGTGCTTCTGGCGCTCTCTGAGCCGGGGCGATGGACGCGACCTTCAACCAGCCCCTCCGGATCTGGCGATGCACAGCGACGCAGCGGACTTCGGCTATGGTGGAACCCTCGGCACCAACATGGCCGCTGGGTCGCCGGGTTCGTGGGTGGTTCAAGGTTTCTGGACCGCAGCAGACCGGGCTCATTCCATCACCCTCCGAGAGCTTCGAGCCGTGCGGCTGCTCCTCATCCAATTCTTTTGCGCTTACGTGTCCGACCACCGCATCCGCCGCCTGCTCCTTCACGAGGACAGTCAAGCGGTCGTGTACATACTCAATAGTATGTTATCGGCCATCCCGGCAATGATGGCCGAACTACGCAAGTTGCAGAAGATGTTGCACGCTTTGGGCGTGCGGTTGGACGCTCGATGGATTCCCTCAGCCTTCAACTGCTACGCGGACGCGTTGTCTCGGACCTGGGACCCGGAGACGTTCGCGTCTCGTGTCGACTGCTCACCTCCATTCAGGACCACTATCTGCTCGACTCCCCCGCATTCTACCGCCGCCCCATGAACGACACACGCCCAGCGCGTCTCAAACAGATACGAGAGCAGCTCCAGACGCATTGGGGCGACGACCGAGCGCGCCTTTGGAACCCTCCGTTCGACTTTCTCCCGATAACGGTCCGCAAGATCGAGACGGATTCGGCGCGCGGGGCTCTGATCGCGCCGTTCAGGCCAACGCAGGCCTGGTTCGCACTATTGCGCGGCTTGGCATCAACCATGCACCTGCTGGACGCCAGCCAAGACCACCTCGTAGGAAGCCGATCCAACCCCGCCTGGCGCCTAGTGGTGGCCGAAATCGGACTCGGGACGAATGGACAGCTGGCATCCGGTCGGCCGTTCTAGGTCGTACGGGGTACACAACCAATACTGGTGATGGTGAAAAGGCGGCATGGTTTCTATCGGAGCTGGTATGGGCGGACAAAACGTGGGACACTAGGAAGAGCCAGGTGACCAAGTGGTTACGATTTTTCGACGAGGACATGCGTATCCCACTTCCGGCAGATAAAGTTGATGTTCTGGTCTACGTTGGTTTTCCCTCTATCGAAGCTCGGATCTCGGAAGAGTCGCTACTACAGTACCTTTCAGCATTTTTTAGGTACCAAGAACTACACTTCCTTCCATCACCGACTAAGACGCCGATGGTGAGCTCCCTCGTGAAGGCTTATGGTCGCCCCTTGGATGCTATTGGTGATACTCGGAACATACGCGTGGGCTGCTCGGCTGCTGTGATGCCGTACGTCGTCGCCATCTGCTTAAGAGCCGTTGACCAGGTATATCTCGACGCCTGTGCGACCACTGTGTTCTCCTTCATTTTCCAACTCCGAACCGTCAGCATCTCCCGATTGAGTCGCCGTGACTTGTTCATTGCAGATTCTTTCATCGTCGCGTCTATACTTAGGCGCAAAGGGAAATCCATAATGCTTCCACTCCTACTGCACTACTCGAGGTCTACGATGTGGACAGAGGAAAACACATTTTCCCTCATCCAGAAATGGGTCTTTTCGCACGACCCCGAGGCAGTGATGTCTCTGATACTTAATGACGCACTGAACCGCTCCCTGGTACTCTCCAACCATGTGGCTAAACCAGGATTTTTCTATTCGTCGCACAGCCCTCGTATCGGCGGCTATAACGAGTTGCTGGGCCTCGGTTTCGCGAATGAATGGATAATGAGGCTTTTGGACTGGGAAAGAGACGCGATGTTTCACGTCTCCCTGGGCAGTGCCATTCTCCCTACCAACCACTCCTGATGGTTCTTTGCTCATCTACGGTCTTCCTGACTCGCAGCTCCGACTGATTTGGTACTTCATTTTGTGTACAGTGTTTATGCTGATGAAGATATGATGGGAAGCAGTGTGGAGCGGCTCGTACAGTACAGCTACCACACGTGGCGGAGCACCGCGGTTGATACTTATAGCTACGAGTTGCGATCGTGACCGGCGGCGACCGACTCCCCCCATGTATATTTCTCTCCCTCCTCACCCGCCCGCTTATCCACTGGCGCTCTTGGGCCCGCGTCGCGGGCTTTTTGGGGTCCCTCAACATGTCTATCTCTCTTCTCTGTGGTCCCTCGGGACCTGGGGTATTTTCTTTCTTTCTTTTCTCGCTTCAATTACCGATATCTTCATTCAAATAAATGCGTGCTTGAATCTTCTTCCTTCATTGCATCGAGGTTGGCCACGTGTTGACACGTGGCCAGCAGACTGTCCCGGTAGGCCTGAAGCTTTCCAGAACCAAGGGATAGAGAACCATGTATTGATCCTCCCTACCTAGCCAATAAGAGGACGACATGAACGCCTCTCCTCATTCTCTTATGGGTATAATGTACTTGCCCTCTCCCTGGCCACATCAAATATGTTAAGCATTACGTCAGTATCACATGCATAGTGCATACTCTGCCCACTCCGTCTACCCCTCGTACCACTTCTGCCCGCAACCCAGTACACAATTCACCGAAAATAATGTAACACACACTATTTCAGTGCGGTCTTTTTTCAAGAAAAACAGGTATTAGTGTAACACACACTAAAACGGTTCTTACTCTATTTAACGTTGAACCTTAAATACAGTAACACACATTAATATTGTCGTTTCAAATTAATGTAACGAATTAAAACGGCTCAAATTTAATTATAAATCTATTGCTAGTGCCTTTCTGGGAAAACCCATGGGGATAAAAAACCCAGGCGACACAAGGCAAGAGAGAAAACTAAATGTAAACTATATAAATATTACTGTTCATCAGTTCGGTCTGTCTCCTCCCTCTCTTCAAGGGCTTCTGCGACTTGGGCATATACAATTGCCATCACGCTTTCTCCCCCAAAGTGATTGCGATGTTTTGCAATGATGTTCTGTAGTTCAGGACGCAACTGACTCACTTCCCACAAACCGTTGACATTCAGTACCATGTCCGTCTGAATCATGGCTTTGCGGGCAAACGTCAGGCCGTTTGCATCTTTCTGCGCGTTCACATCCCGCAGGGCTTGTGCTACGAGTTTGAGAAAGCATGCTTTCCCGGGATTGCGATTTTCCCAGCATCATCCTTCCATCTGTTTGTCCAGATCTCGTTGAGTTTGTAGACTTCCCATCGTCTGTTCACAGCTGCTTTAATATTTTGAATGGCGAAGGAGTCGCAAGGTTGGATTAGATCAGTGAAATTTTCTGGGAAGTACAGAAGCTCGGTGTTGACAGATTGAAGTGCTTCTTCTAGTTATTCTGTTGCGTTGTGACCCCCACAATTATCCACTTAGAGAACATGCTTCCGGCCATTTGGTAGTATTTTGACCACGCGTCTGTTCAGAACGTAGAACGTACTAAGTAAACACAAATGTGTCAACCCAACCTTTCGGACTTGTTCTGTACACCACCCCTAATGGCCGGAAGCATGTTCCCTAAGTGGATAATTGTATATTAGTATATATATATATTTGTTCATTAAATATTCACATAAAGTTTATCTTGAACTTTGAATCATGCAGAATGTACCTTATGTCCTGGAGAAGAACCCGTTCTGAAGCAAGAACAGACTGAAAACTTTCCCCGTTTCCACCGAAGAAGCCACTAACAGTTAATGTGTTGTTAGCACAAATATACATATGTACTATAAAAACGATCTTCAGCTGTCATTAAATTTCAACCATTCAGCAAATCCTAGGGTCGTGAAAAGCTAAGTTGTTATCTACTTTGTCCAGTTTAGTGCAAGTCTACTCATATCAAGTTTCGTTCCAGATATTGTGTGTAACACTCTTAAACAGCTGATCAAAGGATCTCGTTGGCTTTGGTCAATTGTTTTTGTATATTTTACGTAAGCTTATAAAAATATACTACTTAAACATACTGAACAAAAAATATATATATATATACAAGGGCCTATGTTGATGACAGGAAAATTTCAATGAGCGACGTATCTAATCTGTACGTCCTTCATTAAGCATACAATACGCACGCTGAACATAGCGCCAGATCAATACTGGGGCACATGTCACATATTTAAAAGTTCGCGGTCTTAAGAAGAACCTGGGGCTTGAATATATTTAACTGATAAATACAGTGTTTCTACACGCAGATATTGCTTTAGGTGGCTGTAGGAAGCAGTTCGACCTAGACTTGGTTATACTTCTCAGCGTTTAACGCTTAGGGGTCCCTTGAAACGACTAAAACACATGATCGTGCTCAATCAGTCAGTCCACCACAGATCAAATTCCCGCACAACATTGAACAAACACAACATAAACTAAAAAAGCATGCAATACGAATATAATTGTGCCAAAGTAACATCACGACGACGTCCACGCACCACTACTTATTGACTCGGTCATTCATCCATCATTAACATGAGATGCCAATTTGCGGTGGAGAGATGCAGTCTGTTCATTTCTAGCGACCGCAAGTGTTTTGCAAAGATAAGCAATAGGGGGTATTCATAATGAGAGTATAGCAGCAAGCTGGATAGCATTCGAACACGGAAGTATCCACGCACTCAGGGTTAAGGGTACCGAAAATGTTGACCGTGATAGCTCCACCAGGGGACGGCGATGGCGACGCAGCCTGGCGGCTTACGATCTCAGCGTCAGCGGAAGCGCCATTGTCTACCTTTGCAGCTGCGACCGCGGCGCCATTTAGGTCCAAGCAGTACGGCGCTGTCACGGAGCGACCATCCAAACTCGTGCTCAGGCGCCCACATGCCCAGTGCGAACCCGTGGCACCAGCCCGCAGCGTGGTCAGCGGTGAGCGGCGGTGCGCCGATTGGAGCAGCCCGTCCAGGCGGCGTAAGAGCGGGCTAAGGTTAGGCACGCCGTTGTTCTTGTTGCTCTTGTAGCGCAGTGCGGCCATCGTCGTGGCGAATTCAAGGAGACGCTTGGTACTCTTGTCGGCTTCCTTTTCAGTGTTGAGAAGGGACGGGAGTGCGTGGGCCTCGAAGCGTTCGACGAGGTCGGCTGGGATTGACACGATGGGGAGCTCTGCACCGGCCGACTGTTGCACCGGCCGGGCCAAAGCGACAGCCACCAGCATGGAGACGCCGAGAAGAAAAGCAACGGCATGGAAAGAGCGAAGAGAAGGAGTCATTCTGGATGGATAGGGATATCGGTCAAGCGTCAGAGCGGTTTTTGCAGTGCAGATAATGTTTTTTTTCTGTAGTGGAGAAGTACGAGTGCGGGTATTGTTGGGAAATGGAGGTGAAGCCAGGGGTACGCAGACCTTATATAGTACCATGGGCGGTTAGAAGAGTGACTGTCGCATCTGCACACGGACGCAGACGGTTCTGAGAGAAGGTGCAGTACGGCAGCGCGGTTGCGCTATCAGACAGGCCGTGTTGGTGCTCGTTCGCCGAGGAACGGGCGTGCGGGCCGGTGGCTATGTGGACTGTGGCGAAACATAGCGGGTGCGATGCACGAGGAGGAAAGAGTGACCCTGCGCGCGCGCCAGCTTGGAACGTCGGGCACATTCTGGAGGATTCAATTGTTGTGAACTGAGAATAAGACCCGTGCGAAGGATTGCGTCGTCGGCGGAGCACTGACCGTGTCGAAAGTGTCTAGATAAGTTTCGATCCCGACGATGTTGAAAGTTTGTAAGGAATGAAGTGGGCTGGGTGGGTGGAGAAAGCCATGCTGTAGTTGGAAAAGATGGCCGTTAGTCAGACCTATACCATTATCGTTTGATATTGGCAGTCCCTACGCATCCGGTTAGATTATCTGACACGAAAGACATATACAAAGAGGCTCTCCGTAAAGACAAGGTAAACTCCCCGTGGAACGAGCCATTGTATCGCAGAAGCAGAGCGCGAACGTATTACAACCCCGGCCACGCTGGTCACGGCTGTCATGCCAGTGCCGGGCGCATCTATGGTTTGTCGGTACGGATGAAAGAAATCTAGCGAGGTGAAACGGTTGGCTCTCATTTCGCACCGTGTCTCGACCCAGATTTTCACACTCCTCAACGAGATTTTCAGAATCCGAAATTTGATTTCAATTAATTAATTAATTGTATGAAACGTTTGAGACAATTAATCATTGCCAGGTCAAGTAGTCTCAATTTATTGTCTGAACACTAAGGGAGAAAATTTGTCAACGTATTGTAAGGGAGAATATTCCAACGATCACGTACATATACTGCAGGTACCGCAATAGCGACAGTCCCATCTGTATTCTTTAACAGCTATAGTTCCATCTCCAATTATTAAAAATGTTTTTTACTAGATGGTTGTATTCGAAGCACTTGTAAAAATAGAAGCTTTGTAAGCCATGTAAAAAATTAAAGTATTGAACAGCAGAGCAAAAAAACAATCAAGGAAACACGAAAATAGTCTCCCAACCTCCTCGATCTGAACATTTAATAGAGATTTTGGAGCTATTCCTCTTACTTTTTTTTATTCATTTTACTCATTTTACGCATACCCAAGAATGCTCTTTGTGGAGTACTTTTTGCCGTGCGGGCGCCGTCGAAACTTTACTAATTAAATTTCTGTATATTACAATCTCCACTTTCACGGTTTATTAGCCCCCCTCAATCGTACGGAAGTGTCGTAAGACCCGTTTGAAGACTGTCCAAATAGGACGGCGCACAAATCCCGAAATCTGCCCCCCAAACGGCACAAAATGGTTGAATAAGAAGGGTGACAGTGCGGAATGGAATCAAGGTGGTGTATCGATTTCATGGACGGGACACACGACCTGTACAACAGGCTGCATGTCCTGTTCTTGTAACCCGCATGAAAGAAGGAGACACGGTGTTCGATATACCTGTGTATATTTGTTCAGGCTACGTGTGCGGGGGACCGGTCAAACAAGAAGACGATGAAAATTTTCACACGTAGCTAGAAATGAAGTAGTGTCCACCAGGCGTCGAACGAATGGTTGCGCTACGAGTTGGTAACGTACCAGGTGTTGGATACGGTATCTGGAATAGTTTCAGAGATTTCCGCCTGAAAAGCATGGTATTCGAGAAAGAATGGATGTGGGTCGAGGGTCGCCGCAGTTACGCAGATATTGAACTGATTTTCGTAGGTTGAGATCTGAAATCTGCTGTATGATCGGGAGTTTTGTGATAGAATGGAAGCCGCCTGGCATGAGAGAACGAGCAGACAGAGCTGCATGTTTCCGGTCGAGATTGGACACCCTAATCTAGCTAGGCATGGTTGGTTTCAATATGCATTTTCCGATAAAAAAAACCCTTCACTTTTTCGAATGTGTGTTCTACGCTTTCTATGTTAAAAAACCCCATTTGATTTCAAGTGAGAGGTCGTGCAGTTGTACGTTTGCGGCAACGATGGCCGTAGAATACAGCAGGGGGTTGGGTACGATGAACTTTAACCTGCCTGCACAGACTGCCAGACCAGACTAGGCCTGATTCTCGGGCAAAACTTGCACGAAGTCGTTCCCTGATGGCGGAGCCGCAAGAGCATTCAAGGCCCTTGCCCGGGAACAAAGTTTGCTCAGTGAGATTGTAAGTGAGCTTTTCAATGTGAAACTTACGAAATGGTCATTTTCGCGGTTCAAGTTTGACGAAGAGTAGCCCAACAAAGTATTTGGGTTTATGTGCCAGCACATCACTTTGAGAGGGTGGAAAGTGCCCTTGCTGAACAGTAATTTATGGAATGTTCATAGATATACTGTAGGAGAGGCAAAAAAAGTATTTTCTCTGTTGGGTCTACTAGATCGAAAGAGTCAGTCGAGTCGTTGGTTGGGAAGCATAGTCATCCGTTTGAGCAGAAAAGCGAACAAACTTCCCCCATACATTTAGCCTACCGTCTGATATGGTACTGTTTGTACATGTACATACACCATACATTTAGCCTGCCGTCAGATAAAGGACTGTTTGTACATGTATCATTCCGCCGCGAAACATCCGAAGTCAAATGAATCCCATTGGACCCCAGTAAAAGCGAATAAATACCCTTGTTCCTAACAGAGACAGTGAGGAAGTCCCGCTAAGGGTTTAAGTATGCCCCTTACTTGCACCGCGCGAAACCCGTCAAAAGATTGTACACAAGGGACCCAGAATGCCATATAACGTACCATATGTGTATACGGGTGTAATCTACAACAGAAAGTATTTTGAACAATATTACTGCTAGTGCGGTGAACTATTGTACTGCGGTAATACCCAGTTGGTCTTTTCTAGGTGTAGAAAGTTTATTTCTTCGAAGTTTTTACTAAACTGAAGTGATGTAGGCTAGTCGTATTTCATTGTTGATTCAAAGGGGAATTCGAAAACGCGCTACTTTAGCGCTAACGTTCCAAGGTCTTTACAACTTGGCCAGTTTAAAGTTTACAGTCCAAATCGCTTCTGCAATTAGTGCCAAAACTAGTCAATTTTTTGATTTCCGTTCAAAGGAACTTTTTGTGCTCTATGTTCTTAAATTCTGGAGTCTTTGTACCTTCGTACCATGACATTTCGAAAAGTAGCCTGTCAGTTGCCTATATTTCGCAAAACAGACGGATAGTGCTACGAATAAGTTTGCGATAACAAGAAAGTTTGTAGCTCAACCCCTATTTTCTTTGTTTTTACATGCAATTTCGCAGATAATAAATTTGGTTGTTTTTCTCTGCTCTGCCCGCATAGGACAGCAAGCAGCAATAAATTTTGCTACTTTACCGTTCTTAGAACAATTGTTCATCTTTCAATCTCTTTCGATTTACATAACTTCCTAAATATTAACGTCCACCCATGTGAAGGGTTTTAGACGAACTTTAAGAATTCTAGAAGGCCTCGAGTAAAACTATAGTGGTAGACCATTTGAAAACTATTTTGGGTAATGTATTAATGCCGGTGGACAATAAGCTAAGCCAGAACAGGAGATATTTGTGTTTTTCAAAATTTCCAATCTTTATTTTCACCATTTTTTCTGAATGTTCACTTCGGTGCTATGTAGTGTGTGTCGTACTGAAGATCCGAACATTATTTTTGTAACTCGATTTTTCGATGTCTGTATCATAATCATGTCCTTTTTTCCCAACTATAATTCCGATTTTCAAAAAGTAGCGTCCCGACATTAACTTTGATACCCAGGAAAAATGATTATGGGGTCAGTAGTTATTGTCCTGTGCTGCAAAAATGTAAGGACAGAAAAGGATCGTTTAATAATGTTTTCAAGGGGTTTAAAATAAACTCCGAATAGTGTAAAGAGCCAAAATTATACTTTTAAAAAACAAGTGCACCTGTATCCATGTTAAAATGAGTGTATTACGGAAAGATTAAAATCTATCCTACTGTACGTAAACAATTTCACAAGTGAAGGAATTCTAAACCGCCGTTAAGATTTATATCACTGTAAATAAAAAAACTGCATCCAGATTTACAACTTTAAAATATATTTAAATAGATTGCCAACAGTAGTATCACACACAACAACAAAGGCGAATATGTACAAGATAGTGCTAGTGTAGCACTGTAGTTCGTTTAGGTAACAGGTGATCCCGTGAAAGAGGCCTGGTTGTCTTTCTGTCTGCACCTACAGTAAACATGGGACTCAGGTACGGTGTAAGGATACCTGGGAGACTGCGGAGAGTCTAAATAGAACGCAGAGCGCTCTGTACGGTAGAAAGGAGAATCAACAAACAAGCAGGTAATTATACGTGAATGAGGGAGAGTGGTAGAGAAGGGGCGGTCGCGCTCACTGGTGACCGAGGACGATGGTGAAATACGCGCTCCGAGCGCCTTTGGGAAAGGGACGGGGGCGAGACGCAGCGCGTAGCTCGCGCCGAGGGGGAGTACTGGGAAAGAAGATCCCGTTGATCTCAAGGACGAAGGGGTAACAGGACCTTGAGGCAGCGCATTCCGCGATGTGAGACGGGATAGGAGGGCGCAGGGCGCTCACTGGCGACCGGGAGCCAGCGGGGGCATAAAACTGGTATGGGACAGCAGAAGGGGTGAATAATGGACGCAGACCTACAACATGCGTAGGGAACCGCTCCTAATGGAACGGGAAGTCTCACTAAATGGGGAATAGAATGGGAGGACGAAGGGCTGGTTAGAAAACGGGCGGTCACGTTTTTCAGACGACCCAGTGATTCAGTTTTGCACCGTAATATACATAAACGGGGGCAACGGAGAACTGCTGGATCTTGGTAGATACGGGACGCGGCGCTTTAGCTCGCGCAGGGAAGAGCTCCAGAGAAGGTTTTCTTTTATTGAGGTAGTTGCAATGAGACGCGACAGAGCTCCTAAATAAAAAAAGACACCGTAAAACAAGTGTAGTCTAACCTATATAATCGTCTACGTAATACATTAATAACACCACAGGGTTGTGATTAAACGTAGAATAGGTAGAATTAGGGAATATACAGCATACTATGGTCAGAAAACTACACGGTAGCTCGCAATTATGGGTGAGACTGGAGACGCGGTTAGCCGAAGGGTGTGAATTGCAGAATAATCCGAATTAAATAAGGGATTAATTCAAGAAAATAGAATTCAGCCTTTTCAGCTAACTAGCTGTCTCAGAGGGAGTCGTAAGGTGGTATATATTATACTACACCAACCTCAAAAATAAGGTCTCTTTCAGAAAAAGGAGGAAAGCCCGTCCAGAACCGCGCAAACGGTGTATGACGCAAACATATTTAAAACGCTTAAAAAATATGCGAAAAATCTTGCTCAGAACGTTATCGGCCGTACTGAATGAAATAACGGAAATTGAACAGTGATAAATTAAAGCATCAATCACGAAAAGAAAAAGAAAAGCATCTTTCCAAACATGATCGCGAACAACGGCAGTGTAGTAAAATACAGCCTACCTTATAATTCTGTTGAGACGGCCAGGTTGCTAAATGGAACTACTGAATTCAAAGGATTTATTTCCGTTACGACGGATTACTGCCTTAATTTCCTTCTTGGGTTAACTCATATTATCCCTTCTAGTGACTCATACCCAGTTACACAGTAGTAGGCTTAGCACAATTTAGATGGCAGGAATTGACAATATGTCGTCGTAAAAACTGAGGAAAGCCAAAATTTCAGAGAGGGGAGAGTGCCACCGAGTCGGAATTTCATGCTTCAAACTTTTTACTCGATCTATTGTCACGCCGCAAGTTAGCTGTTTCGTACGAAGCAGCATATTTGCCTTCGTGTGATGATTGAAGAAATTCGTCTCTTGATTTACGATGTCAAGGTACTTTTGCCATTGGGACGGAGGACTGGAGACATCAATAAATGCAAGGGCGTTAGTGTGCACAACGCATCTAACCGACCCAAAATATTTGGTCATTAGATCAACTGCTGAAGCCGTGGCAGGTTCATTGGCGGTCTTCACTGTATGGATACGAATATTTTCTGATCCAATCTTAAGTTGTTCTAAACTCTGTACTCCAATAGAGCACACAACTGTTTTCCATTATTTGAGGCATCGCCGTTGTTTGCTGAATCAAAAGGGATAAACTTTACTGACCAGTTATCATCACCGTAGTGCCACATGACGCCCAAAATGGGAACAAGAGATGAAGCGCTACAGCCGTCGAAGGTGCACCCGGTCTTAGCCCGTGCATTCGATGAACGTAGTAAACTGCAAACTGCCTCGTATGTCTCCAGCAGATGAAAATCGATGCGTTTCTTACTAGAGAAAAGCATACGCCCATTGAGAACATCACCCAATCCTTTTAGGACAGGGGAAGCGATACTAGAAACTGGAGTCTCAGTACCACAGGAGTAGAGCATAGTAGCTACAATTTGACGAAGATTTGTAGGAACTTCGGTAAGCGAAGCATTTTTCTGACTTGTTAGTCGTAATCGGATTAATAAAATGAAGAGGAAACCTGTATGAAGAAGACGGCTTCTTGAAGAAAAGGGGCTAATGAAAGCCACTTGTTTCTTTCGTTCCTGAGCAAAAAAAGCACGAGACATGCTCTGCGTTATTTGCTCAGAACTCGCTTTGGAACTCTCAAATCTCATCAGGTCTTTAAAAAATACTGGTTTTAACTCCCCTGTAGTGTAGGATGATGTTAAAATTCAACAGTCTTTTGTTTGGCTTACCCTCCAAGACTGGGACAGCACCGTGGAATTTTGACTCAGTTGTCTATTTCATCACAGTAGCGGCCAGGGTGTTCAACATGGAAGTATTGGTGCAGAAGCCACGACCACCGGAAGATGTCCTACGTCGTTTCTATTGGTCTAGTTGGTCTTTTCGAACGCACTCGGCTGCAATGATTTCACTGTCTTTTTTCTTTTTTGAAGCCATCTTCTTCAGCACGTGGAATCTTTGTCGGTTCAGGGCCAGGGATAGCGGAAGAGAGACGTTTTGGCATAACTGAAGTAGTATCACACACCAAATAAGGATTCTGTGTACAACAATAGTGCTACGAGATCACTTAAGATCGATTAGGTAGCAGGTTATCTCGTGACAGGGGCCTAGTGGGCTTTCTAGAACTGTACCTACTAGAGAAACGGGGACACAGATACTTTGTAAGGGTATATGGCGGACTGTATAGGGTCTAAAGAGAGCCCCGGGTGCTATGTGAGGTAACAAGGTAGACAGCGCAATATCTGGTGATGAGACGGGTGCGGTAGGGCAGTGGTAGAGGGAGGTGAGGTTGCATCCGCTGGCGACCGAGGGGAAAAGGAGGAGACGCACTCACTGACGTCTGGGACGGGTACAAGGTTTGCAACGTGTAGTATCACACACCAACTAAGGACTATGTGTACAATAATAGTGCTACGAGAGCACTGTAGTTAGATTTAGGTAGCAGGTGATCCCGTTAAAACGGGCTGGTGGCTTTCTTTAACTGCACCTACTAGAGGTACGGGACACAGATACGTTGTAAGGATATCTGGTGGACTTCATAGGAAGAGGAGGGGTTGAACTCTCTGCCGACAGGTCCGGGACAGGGGAGATGCACTCAAAGGCGTCATGTACGCAGGAGACGGGATAATACAGGAATGCGACGCTACAGCTCGCGCAGGGGGCCGCTCTAAGGGACAAGAGACAGTTGCGCTCCGGGCGATTGTGACGGGAGGACGGAGGGCCGGGTAGACATCGCACGCTCGCGTGTTGAGACGGCCCAGGGGTCCGGTTGTGCACCTTACTAGACAAAACCGGGCGCGGAAGACGGCTGGAGCGGGTATATCCGGGACGCGGCGCTACAGCTCGTGCAGGAAAAGCTCCAGAGAAGGTTATGTTTATTCGGACGGTCGCGATGAGACGCGAAAACGCGCTTTTATACTAAAACGCGAGACGAGCACATGTGGCGCCTAACCTACTGTACTCTAGATAGAGCAGAACTAATATAGTAGGGGTAGTCACCATATAAACAGACTAAATTATGGTGCGTTTCATACCAAACTGTTCTAAGCCAGCTACCTTGTAGCTGAGTATGACTAGACGGGCCATTATGGATTAGCCCCAGGGAGTAGGTTAAGGGAATAGTCCGCCGGAACGGAATTAAATCCTTCAAGTACAGTGATATTATTTAGCTACTTGGTCGTCTTCATAGCATGAGTCATGTAGGTTGTATTATACTACAACTGAAAAGAGTCGCTGGCCGCCTAAATGTACGGAATGAAACAGAAATCGTCAAGAGTTCCAGGGAAGTCTGAGGAAGTCTTGTTATTGTCGAGATGACCAGACAAGACGACGGAGGTGTCGGATGATTCATTTCACCCACGCAAACAGCCTTTATTTTCATTCGCCTCTAATGAACATAATTTTGTAATTAGCATTTTCACTGTAAATCGAAGAACTAGCAGGACGGGTTAAGTAAATTTCAAGATTTCGAATGTGAATAAATGGTGACTAAAGTTTGGTGACTAAATCGACATTCTTTAGTTAGTCATTCAAAATTCTCCAATTTTCGGAGTTAGTCGGTCAGAAGTACGGCCCTGGTATTTAATCGTCCTCCCCGTCTCCGACGCAAGTGAAAAAGTCATCTCTCGTCCCCGGATGGCAGCGAGCGCGGCGCACGTCCCTCTACCACCGTCCTGCCGCTCTCGTATAAGAACCAGAGAGTGTCCTTCCACCTGTGTTACCTCGCAGAGCGCCTGGAGCTTTCTACAACCCCTCAAAAGTCATCTAGATACTCTTAATAAGTGTTGTTGATCCTGCAACCTAGGTGCAGTCCTTAAAACTCACAAGGCCACTTTCACGGGGAAACCTGCTACCTCATCAAACTGCAGTGTTCTAGTAGCACTATTCTTGTACATAGAACCCTTAGTTGCTGTGTGTGATACGACAGGTAGTCACTATCTTCAAAAACTTAGAGCATGCCAAACAATCTTCAGTAATTCATCAGTTTTCCAGGCATATAATAGTAAAGGAAAATGAAGTGATGGAGGTTTAAAAGAGAGTTGTTCGCATGGAAATTTAGCGTTTATTCCATATGAAAATGAAATCGATCATAGTCAAACTCCATCTTATTCTGATATTTGCCTGAAACTCTTGAAGAACCTGGAAGAATGGGATTTTATAGAAATATATCGGAAAGATATGACCAGCATATGAAATCTTCATCAACGGACAATTTAAATAGTCCGAAAGCACAGAATATAGAAAATTATAATAACGAAATGAGCATTTCTGAACACCGCCATTGAGCCTCTTCTTCATCTATACTATCATCGTAAAGAGAAATATATACTGACGGGTAATAATGCGCTATAATGGATGGTGATATAGATGAAATAGAACTGCAACGCAATCGACGGAACTGTGATAGTTAAATTGATCCAAAATAAGCTTCCAACGTGCCATAATTCCATGGTACTCGTCTTTTGTCTATACTGACAGACTGAAAGGGATTTTTTTCTGTAGATGATAGATTAATTAAACAAAAATGGCACCCTAATAATTAAAAACAAGGATATAAAGAAATTTCTCTGCCTTTCTCGATCAAAAGACAACAAAAATCATTTAGAAACAACTGATGGTGGAAAGATCGAGATAAAAATAATCCAAGCTAGTTATGATCCAAACGTGTTTTCTCAACTTTTTCCTCATTATCTGGACCGCATTTTGTTTAAGGCGTTAATAGAAGAAAAGCGCTTCTAGGGAGAGGTATGTATATTTATCAATGGATTAAATTAATACGCAGAGAGTTACGTCATTATTTTGAACGCCATCGCACATATCACTTTCAATTTTCTCCAAGTGTGCTTATGTAGCTTGCTCATGACTTACGTGGTCATTTAAATTAAGATTTACATGTTAAGCATTTGGATCATAAGGACAATAAACCAATTTATCAAAAAGTCAACAAGCAATGGACAAGTCGATTTAAGGAACGTCACAAGATTTTTATCGGGTCTGTTGTCTCGAAAGGAACTATAAATCCAGAGAAGGAAATATTAGTTGAAAGCGCAGTCGTATTTTATCTACGAGAGGTTAAAAGGGCAGTCAAGAATAGAAACGTTAGCAAAAATTGAACATGGACGAAAGTTTTTTCGTCTTTGATTTTCAAAATGATAAAACTCTTACACTACTTTCAGAACCGCAAGAGTACCATCGATTGAGTGATGTATTTATTGGTGTTGAGGGAATGAAATGACATTTAGAATTCAAGGTGGAAGCGCCGGTTTAGTTTCAAACCCAATGACGATTTCAAACCAAATTATGATCGTATCCGATGCGAGATGTCCATAGCACTATTGCTGGACTTTCATATCGTATATAACCGAAAGGATTTATGGAAGTACTCACGATTAAAGAATATATTGAGAATTAAAAAAGCTCATTACACATATGGAAACATTCCGTTTTCCGAAGATAGCCCTTGTGTAGTATTTGTTTTCAACTGCCCCGTTGATGGAATTACGGATGAGTTGCAAGAGGATCTTCGAAAAAAATCTTTTATGGTACATACAACGCAACGCAATGCATTTGGATCAGTTTCGAAGACTTATTTATAAGGAAGTCAATAAAATCGGAATGGAGCAATAGATGGGTACTTCGAAAGAACTATTTACTAAATAAAGATGAAAAAACGGAAAAATTCTGATTTAATGATAGAGGCGCAATTCGAGGCTCTTCCCAGTTTTGGTTTTCCATAACTTTTCGACACAGAAGCCTGTGACTCTCAAGTTGAGTTTTTCCTCCTTCAGAATCAGTAATATGGCACACTCATACCGATCTTGAACTTGTCCCACTCCCTCACGAAGGCGGGGAAGAAATAAATTACGAAGGGAAAAAATGCCTCGCAATTTTTTGGGAAGTGCCCAATCTCCTTCCGTACTTAGAAAGTAGCCGCTTAGCGCTCCGGACGGACCATGAATCACTCCAATGGATAATAAAACTATCGGAAACTTTGGGACGCCTAACGAGGTGGCGCCTCAGACTCTCCGATTTTGAACTCAATGTAGTCGGCCAGGCCGTCATCAAGCATCACACCGCTGATGTACTTTCAAGAATGAGAAAGACCAGAACGGAAAACTCGTACCTGAAAGACTAGATAACAACGCTTGCGTTACTGTAATAGTTGCCGTAAGATTTTTACTTGGGTGTTCAGAACGAAGAATCGGAGTTCTTCATCGATGAATATGCCGATTAAGTGCTACTGGCCGACTGCTTCCGAACCACCCTAAAAATGTCTGTGTGTTAGCTATTTCTCCCACGGAGTTTCTACGTACGCTTTTTTATTTCGGGC
>JAVCKV010201588.1:6761-48963 GCA_032274145.1 Herpochondria borealis | reverse complement strand
ACATAACTTTTAATGCAACATTACGTTCCAGCGCTGTTTGTTCCGCTAAAAATACGCGGGCAAACCCGCCTTCGCCAAGATTGTCCAGAATTTTGTAGCCCGGGACTGGCTCGGATATATCAGTCATTCACTAAGACTTTCGGGTAATTGATTAAAATGCAATTCTATGTAGTACGTTTTTCGTATAAGACCTGATACATAATTTGATTGTATTTAATGAGTCTCTGCTGGTTACACGCTCTAATCTACCACAATAGGCAAACTCACCTTTTGAAATCCACGATCATCTCGCTGACCGTATCATAACGGCGAAAGGCTGCCCTGAGACCATACAACTGTTAAAACTGAGGCATACCGCTATTTGGAGCTGGCGGCTAAAGCCTGTACTCCAACGCTATACGTGAACATGCCGCCTGCTGAAACACAAGAGAAATGATCTGAATAAAATTGACTATAACTTCGGAATCAACTCCATTACCGCCTCATTATTGACAACAAGCTATGGAAGCAAATTCATCCGAATACCACAAAGACTGGAAAACGGCAGCCAGCTGGGCAACCTTTAGAGACAGCTCTGAATCGCCTATAAAGTATATTGTGGTGTTCATAAAAAGATCGCAGGTGGAGCGCCTCATTTGCCGCCAATTCAAAGCGTTTTCCTTCTTCTAGCTTATCTTTCTCTGACCAAGGTTGAATTGATGTTGAAGCCATTGATTTCTGATGCCAGCCTTCCACTTGTTTCCAGTCTTCCGGGGGATTTTCCTCCCACTCGAATGCTGCGTCCTCGTTGGCCAGTCCTATCGTCTTCCACCACTTGCCGATAGTGCTTCTAGGGTCTTTGCGAATTTCTTCAGCCTGAATCACCACAGGTTTTATCCCCAGGCCAACGAGATGCTGATAGACACGCCATTGAGACTCTATTCCGATCTCGGGCAGTGTCACTGCCTGATCAATTTTGTAGTATGAACTGATGGCGGCGCGGGGGCTGCGTATAAGAAAACAATGCGTCAGTGACTGGCAAAATTCAGCATCAGTGAGGATGTCTGTATCAATGTAGTACGCCATATCTTTAATGAACACCGGGGATACCTGTGCCTTTTGCAGAATCATGTTGCGTACATCGTGATACCGAACAGGATGATCGGCCATGGGTTCAAAGTGTGGCATCTGCCGATGCTTTTTATTAAGGTAGTAGTGATACATAAACGGTTCGTGCAGGCAATCGAAATCACCGCGCTCGCGCATGATTCTTTCGACCGAAGTAGACATCGAACGCGGATGGCACCACAGGGCGACCATTTTATTCATTGAACTGATTCGACCTTACGGGCGTGACCGTGGCGGCTGATCATGCATTCGCCAGTGCTCTATCCAGCTTGTCAGCGACTTCGTCTACATCTTGCAGCGATAAGCACAACGGCGGCACCATACGTAAACACGATTGTGACGGGCCGGACTTTGACAGGATAATCCCCTGCTCCCTGCACTGCTCAAACACAGATGCGGTTGTTTTAGCATCGGGTTCTTTGGTTTTCCGGTCACTCACAAACTCTAACGCCAACATTAAGCCACTACCACGCACATCACCGATGCAGCTGTGTTTTTCTTTTAGATCTTTTAGCCGTTCTAATAATGCACCACCAACCAGTTTGGCATTCGCCTGCAGGCCTTCCTCCTTGATTATTTTTAATACAGCACGGCCCGCTGCACAGCTGGTCGGATTTGCACCATAGGTGTGAAACAAAAAGCGATCAGCCATCGGCGCGGCAATATGTTTTTGCGCAACCACAGCACCTATCGGAAAGCCGTTACCCAGTCCTTTTGCCATAACAACGATATCGGGCACGACGTTATCAGCCTCAAAACCCCACATATTATCACCGGTACGGCCAAAACCAGATTGGACTTCATCGGCGATATATAGACCACCGGCGGCGCGCACGCGTTCGGCCGCACCGGACATATAGCCGGGTGGCATTTCTATCACACCGCCATAACCCTGCACGCTTTCCACAAAGATACCAGCCACGTTGCCGTTCGTGGCCGTCGCTATGGTCCGTTCAATCTCATCAAGGTAGGGCTGTGTGCCCGGCCCGAAAATTCCGCGGTACTGGTTAGGCTCAGGAACAAATGCAACATTGCCGGGCATCCCCGGGTGACGCCAGTTAGCAATGCCGGTGATCGACTGTGCCGCCGCAGTGGGCCCGTGGTATGCCGTGCGCAACGATAACAAATCTGCATTGCCGGTGTAGGTTCGTGCCATGGTCATCGCAAGGTCGATGGCCTCCGCACCGGAGTTGGTAAAGTGCACCACCCACTCTACTCCAGCGGGCATGCACTGGCTTAGCTCTTCTGCCAGATGCGCCGGTGTCGGGTGATAGAACATGGTGGTGCAGTGCGTTAGTGACTGTGCCTGCTCCATGGCTGCAGCAACCACCTGCGGGTGCGAATGACCGACAGAGACGCACACATTCATCCCCAGTAAGTCGATATATTTTCTATCGTCGACATCCCATAGATACTGCATTGAACCGCGCTTGAAAACCATAGGATCTTTAAATGGCACAAACTTGCTTTGCGATGCGGCGTAAAATTGATTCCTGCGCTGCGCTGTATTTTCAAGGCTCCAGTCTGTATCTAGGAAGGATGTCGGTGATGATTTGTTACTCTGCTTATCCATGGTTCCTGTTCGCCTGCTTTATAATATTTGTTCGTTTGTGACTACTGTGCTGATTTAATTGATCAGTTTTAAATTTTCCGGGTCCACCGGTGGCTTGTCGAGAACCTGCGCCGCGTAACGCACCCCGAGTATTCCAACACTTAAACCATCAATGGATTTGTGGTCCCTGAGAAGCGCAAAGGCCAGATGTTTTTTACAACGATGCCCGAACGCCGCTGACGTTACTACCCCGATCACTTGATCGTCTTGAAACACCGGGTGTCCGTAAAACGGTTCAGCCGGATCAACCGTGTTTTGATCGATACTGATTTCTACAAGGACGGTTCGCCAGGCATCGGGGCCACGCCGGTTGATCATGGCATCACGGCCGGTAAATAGTCGACCTTGTGTTTTTACAAACCGCCCGGCGGCTGATTCATCGGGTGACCGTTCTGTGGTCAGTTCCGTCGACCAGGCAACATAGCCTTTCTCTATTCGCATAGAATTAGCAGCATAGGCGCCGTAGTACCCCACCCCATGTGGCAAACCAGCAGCTTTCAATGCGTTAAATAGTTGCAGGGCATGTTGGTTATCTACGTGCAGTTCGTAACCCGATTCACCGACATAGGAAATTCTTAACGCGATTACCGGTATGCCTGAAACTTGTATGCGCTTGACATGCAGCCAGGGAAAGTTCTGATACAGACTGGTGTCACTCAGTTCTGCCAGTATGCCCCGCGACATTGGCCCCATTAAACCAATACAGGTTTTATCCTCAGATACATTACGCACCTGTACATCATAGTTTTGCGCATGCTGACACAAGCAATCGTGATCGATTCGTTCCGAAGCAGAAGGGGATGTCAGGTAGACGGTTGTTTCATCTATCGCCGACACGCTAAATTCGCACTGCACCCCGCCCGCCGGTGTCAGCACATGCGTAAGTCCTGTTCGCCCGACTGATGGCGCTTTGTTTGCCCCTAGTGAATCGATGAATTTAAACGCCTGTGGACCTGTGACCACAAATTTGGATAACGCTGAAAGATCAGCCAGTGCTGCTTTTTCAGTTAACGTGTTGACTTCATCGGCAACTGCATTAAACCAAACCGGTTTTTTAAAGGTCAGATGGTTCCGGTTTAAAAATTTGTCTGCCGGTGCAAACCAGTTGGGTCGCTCCCATCCGTTAACCGTGCCCATCACCGCTCCCGCATCAAGCATGGCGTCATGCAAGGGTGACTGCTTTTTATTGCGTGCAGCAGGTCTTTCTTCATAGGGATAATGAACCCCGAACTGCAACCCGAAACACTCAACGGCTTTGTTGATACGGTAATCGCGATCCGCCCATGGCCCGAAACGCCTTGAGTCTATAGCCAGCGCATCCATCGGTGGCCCGCCATCAGTCATCCATCGTGCAAGGAACCACCCGGCACCGCCACCTTCCATCACCCCCATGGAAGATCCGGTCAGCAACCAGGCATTATCAAGTCCATGTGCCGGACCCACCAGGGGATTGGCATCAGGGGTAAAAGTGATAGGACCATTCACAACAGTTTTTATACCGCCGTCACCAAGCACTGGAATACGATCAAGCGCCGCATTGATAATATGCTCGACGCGATCAAGATCAGCCGGTAGAAGGTCTGCGCCGAAGTCTTGGGGAACCCCGTCAACCGACCAGACATTTGCATCGGTTTCGTAGGGACCCAGTATTAAACCATCACGTTCCTGACGCACATACCAGCTTTCTTCCGGATCACGGATGATAGGCAATTCACTCAGACCCGAAGCAATACGACTGGCGATAGCCGGTACGGTGTCGGTCACCAGATACTGATGCAGCACTGGAACCACGGGTAGATTCAAGCCTATCATCTGCCCGATTTCCCACCCCCAGGTACCGGCAGCATTTACCACATGCGTGGTGCTGATGGTGGATTTTTCAGTCTGGACAATCCAGTGATCGTTCTGCCGATAAATTACGCGCACTGGTTCGTAGCGTTTTATCGTGCCCCCATTTTTAACCGCAAGTGTCGCCATCGCGTTAGTTGCCAATGTGGGATCAACATGGCCGTCTTCGGGTTCGTAAATACCACCGATTAATCCATCGAGCTTTGCCAGCGGGTGCAACTCTGCTATACGATCGACGCTTAAGACTTCAAGATCATAGCCGGTAAATTTCGATAAACCAGCGACGTGTTTAAACTCATCCATGCGGTCCGGGTTGCGGGTAATCCGCATGGCACCACTGGGGTGAAATCCACAAGACTGACCGGTGCGAGCCGGTAACTCATCACGATACAGTCGCACTGACCGTGCACGTAATTCCTGAATTGTGGGGTTATGGGCAAAGTGGGTACATAGCCCCGCCGCATGCCAGGTGGAGCCGTGCGTGAGATCATTTTTCTCTAGCAGCACCACATCTTTCCAGCCGGCTTCAGTAAGGTGAAAAAGCAATGACACGCCCATCACGCCACCGCCGATGATCACTACACGGGCATCTGTCATGGTTTTTTGATCATCGTTTGGTATACCGATTATCCGGATCATAGGCTGGCTGCGTTAGCACCTTTGCAGGGTAACGCTGACCAGCAACTTCAATGTCGAATGCTGTGCCACTGATTTGTTGAACCGTTTGATCGGGGAAAGTATCTATCAGCCCGATAGCCAGTGACTTACCCGTACGAACACCGCGGGCTCCGGAGGTAGTTAAACCGACTACCTTACCTTCACACCAGATTGGTTCATCGTGCAGCAATAGCGGCTCACCCTGAACGTGAAACAAACACAGTCGTCTGGTCACACCCTGTTCAGACTGTTGCAACAATGCTTGTTTACCTTTGAATTCTTTGTTCCAGTCAATTGTCCATGCCAGACCCGCTTCAAGTGGTGTTATCGCGGGACCGATATCATGCCCCCAATGCAGAAATCGTTTTTCGATGCGACAACTATTCAAGGCATGTTGCCCGAATGGCTTCGCTCCACCGTTGGTCAGTGCATCAAAAACGGTAGTGGCATCATTGACAGGTACATTTAATTCAAACCCGTATTCACCGATGAAACTCAGACGAGTAGCAAAACAGTCAATGCCTGCCACACTGACTTGCCGGCCGGTTGAAAAAGGGAAATTGCCCCAGTCATCACTAGAGAGCGCTGTCAGCACATCCTGAGCCCCGTCACCCATCACACCAAGCACGACTTCATGCTCGGTAACATCTGCTAGGTGCAGGGCATTGGTTGAATTAAAAAACGCGGATGCACTTCGCCTTAGTAACGCCAGATCACGAAACCGGGTATTACCCCCTGAGGTCAGTCGGAATGCCGTGCTACTGATACGCGTGATGGTGACATCTGCCTCTATACCGCCAGCATCATTAAGTAACGTGGTGTATACCGCGCGTCCGGTTTGGCCGTTGATATCACCAGCCGCTATCGCTTGCAGAAACGCACAGGCGTCTTCACCGGCAATATCAAATTTCGAAAATGCTGAAAGATCAAGTAGTGCAGTGCCGTGCGCCAACACCGCCGCTTCGCGCTCTGCGATATCCTGCCAGCTCTGGCGCCCGATAGAATATGGCAACGATCTTTCATTTTCGTTTTTGGCAAACCATAAACCACGCTCAAGGCCACCGGTCACACCAAAGACGGCTCCGGCTGAAGACCAGCGTTCATGCAAAGCTGATTTGCGTAACATGCGGCCTGCACTCTGTTGCTTGTTAGGCCAGTGCATGGCAAAAAGATCAGAGACAGCTTCAGTCATTCGGTTTTGCATATGCGAATCACTGGCAGTCAGTGGATCACAACGAGCAACATCTACCTCCCAGAGGTCTGATGGAGGATGCTTGTCAATTATCCAGTCGGCAAGCACTCGACCAATACCCGCTGAAGACATGATCCCAACCGAATTCATACCGGCCGCTACGTATAAACCATCAACAGTCGGTGCCAGCCCGACCAGTGGCTTAGTATCAGCCGTGAAGCTTTCCGGGCCATTCATAAATCGCTGGACACCGGTGTCGTTCAGCTGAGGAAACAATGCAAGCGCTGCATTCATGAACGGTTCGAATTGGGTCCAGTCCTCGGGAAATTCGATAAACGGCTGCCGGCCGATTTCAGACAATGCATTCCAGCACTTTGCATCGGGTTCAAAGCCGCCCATGACCATCTTGCCGCCGCTGTCACCTTTGATATAGATTCCACTATCAAGATCCCGGATGACCGGAAACGGTTCGGGGATCGGGTTTGCGTTAACACTAATCACAGGTTCTGTAACCACATACATATGTTCTACTGCCTGCAGCGGTAGTTCCAGACCGGCACTTGCCGCTAGCGGTTTGCTCCATGCCCCGGCACATAAAGCGACTGAGTCTGCTTTGACTACTGTGCCATCTGCAAGCCTGACCCCGGTGACCTGACCATCAGTAATACACAATTCTGCGACTTCACTGTTTTCGCGAATCACCAGCCCTCGATCACGCGCGGCCTTAGCGTATGCCATGCATAAATCGACCGGGTTAACGTTTGCATCTTCTGCCACACCTATGCCGCCCACATGATTGTGAAGATCAAGAAACGGCAGTTCACCTGTGAGTTCTTCTGGTTTTAGTATCCGGCAATGAAGCCCGAAGTGATTACCCAGCGATGCAATACGGTTGAGCTCATCCATACGCGCGGGCTGCCTTGCTAGCCAATAACCGCCTGTTTGTTTATAGCCGGTTGATAAACCGGTTGTGGCTTCCAGCGTTTTAAAACACTCATCAGCGTACATCGCCAATTGAGTCATGTTAGGTGTTGCGCGTAACGGGCCGACTATGCCGGCAGCATGCCAGCTGGTCCCTGATGTTAACTGATGACGTTCAAGCAAAATGACATCAACATCGCCACGACAGCCCAGGTGATAAGCGACACTTAACCCGACTGCTCCCCCGCCAATGACGACTATGGTTTGCATCAGTAGTAGTTTACGTCTGGTTTTTCAGCCTTACGACGCACGATATAATCTTGTAGTGCTTCACTGACTGCAGGATCAAGTGGCGGCTGTTGATAGGCGTCGAGGCGTTGTTTGAATAATTTGTTAGCACGTTGTGCCGAGTCAGACCCACCGTCTGCGGTCCATTGTTCAAACGAGTTATTATCAGGCGTTTCAGGTCGAAACAGCGCATCCATAAAATTGAGTTGCGTATGATCTGAACCCAGAAAATGCTGCCCCGGTCCGGTGGTGGCGATCGCATCCATCGCCTGTGCATTTTCACTGAGATCAATGCCATCGAAAAACCGAGCAAGCTTGCCGCACAGATCAGCATCAACGATGGTTTTTTCAAAGCTGGTGGTCAACCCGCCTTCCAGCCAGCCGGTGGCGTGATTAATCACATTGGCACCGGCAAACATCGCCATTAACAGCCCCCAGGTACCTTCCTGCTGACTTTGACCATCAGGCAGTTTAGACGCTGAAAGCGTACCAACAGTATGTAACGGCACACCCAGACGCCTTGCAAGCTGCCCGGCGGCAAGTACCATTTGCCCTGCCTCGGGCGTGCCAAAAGTCGGGCTTCCGGATTGCATTGACATGGTGGATGCAAAGCTTCCCATCAGACAGGGAGCCCCCGGATTAATCAACTGCACAAGCGACAGACAAGCCAGTGCTTCAGCCAGCACCTGCGCCAGAGTACCGGCCACCGTGCACGGACTCATCGCACCGGTTAAGACCCAGGGTGTGCAGGCCACAGGTTGATTAGCTGCCGCATAGGTTTTGAGTGCACCAGACATATTGGCATCCATCACCAACGGTGCATTGGTATTAGATACACAGTACAACACAGGTTTCTCTGCCACTGTGTCTTCACCAAAAAGTATTCGCGCCATGTCGATTGCGTGAGTGGCTCTTTCTGCACCGATAAAAGCCCCCATAAACGGACGATCAGAATATTGAATGTGGGCATGCAGCATATCGAGATGGCGTTTATTTGCCGGTAAATCTACAGGCTCACAGACAACACCGCCCGAATGATGCAACCAGGGTATCGTGTGATGCAGCTTTACCAGGGTTTTGAAATCATCGTAAGTGGCATAACGTCTGCCGTTATCCAGGTCATGAACAAATGGAGGACCCCACGACGGACACAGCACAGTTGCATCACCACCGATCAGTACATCGTTATCGGGGTTACGGGCGTGTTGATGGAAACTTGCAGGTGCTGTGGCCTGAATAGTCCGGCGGCAGAAACCGGGTTCGAAACGGACACGGGTTCCATCAATCTCACAGCCGGCATCTTTGAATATCTGCAGGATGTCAGGATCGTCGACGAAATCCATACCGGTGTCTTGCAGAATGCGATCGGCGTTTTCCTCGATCAGGCAGAGACCTTCTTCAGATAGAATATTGTAGGTGCCCGTTTTTCTTAAAATATAAGGGGCACGGGGCCGAGAGTCCGATGCCTGCCCGGCGCGTCTTTGTTTATTCCTCTTGCTTCGTGTACGCATCGTTATCCTGCACATCGATCCTGTATTCTTGCCTGTGATGATAGCGTGGTGTCGACAGGGAACGCTATCCAGAACCGACAAACCAGGCACGCATGAGGGGAAGCGCTACCCCCTCCTACCAGAACGCCCCGGCGTTGACCTGGATGTCTTCCATTGTCAGGGCCGGTGACAGATCGGAGCACAAAAAAGAAACCAGCTCGGCCACTTCAGAGGTTTGTACCAGACGGTTCTGTGGATTAGCAGATTCTACGTCTGCTCTTTCCGCGTTTACGCTTCGACCGGAGCGCTTTGCCATTTCCACCAGGCTATGGTTCAGCATTTCTGTCTCCACCCAGGTGGGACTGACCGAGGTACACGTAACACCACCGGATGCCCCCTCGAGGGCGACTGATCGGCTTAACCCCAGCAGGCCCGATTTCGATGCGCAATAGGCAGCGTGTGTGGGCTCTGCTGTCGTGGCGGCAGTGGAGGCGATATTAACAATGCGTCCCCACCCTGAAGCCATCATTCGGGGAAGGCAACTTCTTATCATTCGAAAAGGACCATTCAAGTTAGTGTCGATCACCGTGTGCCAGTCTTCATCAGAATGACCACACACGTTATTGTGAATGGAGACACCGGCACAATTCACCAGTATGCCCGGCACACCAACAGCCTCTGTGACAGACGCGATAAATGCTTCCACAGAGTCAGTATTGCGGACATCCAGCTGATCGACAAAGAAGCCCTGCTCTTGCAGGGATTTATGCACCGCCGGATTCCGGCCACCAACGGCTACCCTTGCACCACGCCTCTGCAGAACCCGAGCGATACTTAAACCGATCCCCGCCGTACCACCGGTGACGATGGCTATTTTATTGTGGTGCCAGGCCTCATGAGTCATCTGAGCTATCCATACAGGTTTTAACGGTATTTAAAGACGTGTTTTCCGATGCATATAGGAGCGATACTTCCCGACATCATTATCAACTAAAACCGAGTGGTTTGGTCAGTTCCCCGGGACTGGCAGGGGCGATCGGTCGATAAAAACCAGTCGAAGAAGACCCGATTGACGATCTAATCGTCCGATTGGCGATGGTCATCGCTTTTGTTTCAGCCAGCGCTTGCAGGTCTTTGGAGCGACTTAATATCCATCCGTCACAGCATTTGTGTCATGACACACTAAGTTACAGATTAATTCAACGGGTCTGTTGTACTCTGCCGATACACTGCTTTTGCGCTGAGGGTTTATCTGAAATGAGTACGATCAAAAGCGGGCTTCTAAGTCTGCGAAACGTAACCAGCGGCATTCAAGGTAAAGTGTTTAACCGCCCGGCAAAGCACACCAACGATCATAGCTCTGCCGTTAACGATGCTGTGTCTGCGGAATCTGAGCTAGAAGCACACCAGAACAATCAGCGGCCAGACTGGTACCAGGCGACGCACAGCACGGAATCCTGAACCCGGTTCCCGGCGCACTAAGCGTCAGATCTAAACCGTTACACACCACCCGGAAACCCCACTGCATAAGCGACAAACTGACTTGCAGTCCACTCGCTGACGCCCCGGGTTACCACTGATCACAATCCCGCTACACGCAGCCCCGGGGACACCCCCACTGTAAGCAAGACCAAGTAACCACATATCAAGCATTCAAAACATGCACATGCACCGGATCCCAGTGCAGCCAGATAGTCTCTCCTGATCGCAAATCCAGCTGCTCCAACTCTCTTTGCTGAACCTCTACCTTAAGCTCTGTGCCGTCGGCAGCCTCAAAAAACAGCGTGACAAAAGACCCCACAAACTGCTCTGAGATAAGCTTACACGCGACCCGATCACCGATCACAGGCTCCGCCTTTGAGACCTGAACTCGATCAGCACCAATCACAAATGTAGCCTCTGAACCGTGTGACGGTTTAGCTTGCGGCGTTGGCGCTGTAAACACCCCCAGAGGGGATGCCAGTGTGACGGTATTATTTTCAAGCCGGGCAATCTTGCCGGCAATAATATTGTTACGGCCTATAAACTCTGCGACAAATCGATCGGCCGGGGCACGATAAACTTCTCTGGGCGATCCTGTTTGGGCGACCTTTCCTTCATTCATGATCACGACCCGGTCAGCCATCGCAAATGCTTCTGACTGCGAGTGCGTGACATAAAAGAACGTAATTCCCAGTTCTGTCTGTAGCTGTTTAAGTACCCCCTGCATGCGAACCACAAGGTGCGCATCCAGTGCGGATAAGGGCTCATCCAGCAGCAGTATTTCAGGTTCGGTAACCAGTGCTCTGGCAAGGGCGACTCGTTGTTGCTGCCCGCCGGACAACTGCGAAATATTGCGTTTGGAAAAATCAGCAAGACCTAAACGCTCTAGCCATTCGTGTGCCTTTCTGGTTCTCTGTTCTGCACTGACTCCACGCATCTTTAAACCGAACTCGACATTTTTTTCGACGTTCAGGAAAGGAAAAAGTGCCAGCGATTGCCATACCATAGGGGTATCGCGTTCGTGTGGTCCGAGTGTATTCATTACTTTGCCAGATAGACTGATGGTACCGTCCGTTGGTTGTTCCAGTCCGGCTAACATCCGGAGCGTGGTGGTTTTACCGCAGCCGGAAGGCCCCATCAACGCGACGAACTCACCACGCGCAATACTTAAATCAATACCGTCGACAGCGATAAAGTTTCGAAAGTGCTTTGTAACGCCTTTAAATTCTACTTGCGGTTGAGTCACGGCAGTCTACGTTTTTTTCAGTCGGGTAAGCAGGAAGACCTGCGCGATAACAACAAGTGTCATTGAGGTCAGGAATACAAACGTACCGATGGCATTTATACGTGGATCTACCTGACCCTGCAGTATCTCAAGAATAACGACCGGTACAGTTTTGTTAAGACCGGAAACAAACCATGCCACAGCGAACTCATCAAACGAGACGGCTGCAGTCAGACACAATGCAGAGACAACTGCAGGTCGAACAAACGGCAGAATGACTTCACGCATGGCACGCCAGTTACTGGCACCAAGATTCCATGCTGCAGCCTCCAGGCTTTGGTCCATCTGTGACAGACGCAACCGGATAACCGCCATCGCGAACGGCGTACACATCACCACATGCGCGATATACACAGAGTATGAGCGACCGGACATTCCCACCCGTGATAACCACGCAAGCATGGCCAATCCGAATATCACCAGCGGAATTGTCGGCGGCAGTAAGCCAAGTGCCAGGAACAGCGTTTTACCGAAAAACTGATACCGATAATCTGTATAAGCCGCACAAAACCCGATGAACGTTGCAGTTATGGCTACGGCAACAGCGGTAATAAGTGAATTTCGCATAGCCTCCCAAAACTCGGGATCGTTTAGCACCTGCTGATACCACTGTGTCGTGAAGCTGCCCAGGGGCACGGTAGGAAAGCGGTCTGAATTAAACGAAAATATAAAACTTGCGATGATGGGTGCGAAGACAAACGCAAAGATCAACAGCACATAAAAACGTAAAAACAGATGGAGTGCGCGCTGACTCATGTTTTCGGACGCCTGTACGCCAGAGCGATAGCAGAAATGGCAACCACAAACAGAGTCACAATCATGGTGATGGCAATGACAGCTGCCTTCGGCCACTGTTGCCCGGCTTTAGTCGTATCGACAATGAGAATACTCAGGGTTGGTGGCAGTGAGCCCCCCAGATAATAAGGACTGACGAAATCACCGAAGGATAATATGAAGCAGAAAACAGCACCGATAATGATACCGACTCGCGCCAGTGGTATTACCACCGTAAAAATAGCCCGCACTTTTCCGCACCCAAGATTGTACGCAGCTTCAACCTGACGCTGATCAATACTGGCCAGGGAAAAGGTTTGTAGAATAGTGACCAGCGGCAACGATAAGGCCAGATACCCGATCACCGTGCCAAACTTGGTATTTAGCATCGCAAAAGGACCAACGCCCAGATAAGAAAGCGCACTGTTGATCACGCCGTTCTCGGCAAGCATGGTCTGCCATGCATAGATACGCACCAGATAACTGGTAAAAAATGGGATAACTAATAGAAAGATTGCCAAACGGCGAGTGCTTTTAGACACTTTGAACGCCAGCGTGTAAGCAGCAGGGAAGGCAATAACAGTGGTGACAACGGTGGCAAATGCCGCCAGGCCGAAAGTAATTGAATAGGCACTCCAGAAATAGTCCTTGGAGAACATCTTGATCCAGTTGACGGGATCAAGTGCCGGAGTCATTCGATAGTTTTTAACTACCCAGAAACTCAGGTAGACCAAAAACAACAACGGAACGACAAAGAAAGCCAATTGCCAAATGATTAATGGCGCACGCCACACATAAGCAAACCGCTTGTCAGGTTTTTTAATGCTCGTCATAGATGGCCGGACGGCTCTTCACATAGATACAATGAAAAATCCCATGAGCGGAGTGGCTCCCCGCCCATGGGTGATACTAAATGCGCTGCATGAATGCGTCAGGCATTTTTGTATTCAGACCAGAACTCGTTCCAGTCTTCCAGCGATTGCTGCTTTGGAATATCGCGATAGTGAATCTTACCATCGTTAATCAGTGCAATCGGGTGATTGGCCATACCGGCTACCTGCCCTGTACGTTTCGCTTCATCAGGGGTCTGCTTCTGCAGCGCATCTTCACCAGCCTGCGTGACAACAAAGCCCGGATAGGCAGCCATATTGGCAGATTTGACCTGACCGTCCGGAGACAGGCAATACTGAATGTACTTTTTCACCAGATCTTTCTTGGTCGAGCTGGACACAATAGAGTATGACTCTGTCCACTGAATGCCACCCTCTTCTGGTACAACCGACGCCACCTTACCACCGTCTTTGGCAACCACCGCAGTCACCCAGTCACCGATGCCGGCACAGGCTAGTATTTCCCCGTTCTTCAGCGATGCAAACGTACCACCGTAGTCGAAATAACCTTTCACCTGGGGCTTCAGGCTAAGCGTTTTCTCTTGCACTTTTTCCCATGCTGCCTGATCAATATCGAACGGGCTCGGAGAGGTATTGCCATTCAGCAGGCTCACTTCGCCCAGCGTGGGAAGGTGCCAGTCAAAATGACCGACCTTACCAGTCACTTTCGGGCTCCAGAAAGCGTTGTAGGACATCGCTTCTTCGGCGGTCAAAGCGTCAGTGTTGTATGACACACCAAGATGGCCGTAGCGGCAGATCACCGAGTACAGATTGCCGTCTTTCCAGTGGCCCGGGAACTTGGTGAAATCTTCGTGCATCATATCGTCGAACGGATAATCCGCCGGATCCAGGGCGTCAACAAGATCACCGCGCTCAATCAGAATGCGTGCGTATTCGGCGTCTGTGTGGATTAAATCAAACGTGCCCGGCGGTGACTGTGCCAGGGTGGCCAGCATGTTGTCGCCACCAGCATAGTATTTGGGTTTGAACTTAACGTTGTTCGCCTCTTCGAACTCGGCGACCATATCCGGTTCACCCAGGCCATACCAGGAAAGAATATTGATTTCGACGGGAGCGGCTTTGGCGGACTTGATATAGGGTGCAAACATTACAACACCCGTCGCGGCACCAGCCTTCAATAACTTACGCCGGTTCTGGTTTTGAATAGCGGATTTTTTCATGATGGTTTCTCCTATGCCTCCTCGGTGTGGTCCGATACACTAAATCTGTTGCCAGCGATAGCCGGTGGTCTAGCTAGCCCACATTCGCCTAGACTACCATTTATGGCCAACCACCGGTGATGAAAAAAACTGCCCTCCCTGGTGATTAATTTGCACCACACAGCATTCGGATAGCCTGATCAAACCATGAACAGAAACGTGTTTCTCAAGTTATTCAAAACCTCCGGACCTGCAATCCTGCCAGTGATTCATACGCTGGATTACCCACAGGCGGCGCGGAATATTGCGGTCGCCTCTGGCGAGGGTGCGCAGGGCGTTTTCCTGATCAATCACGACTTCGAATATCAACGCTTACTGCCAATCCTGCGCGAAGTCCGTGAGAACTTTCCGTGGCTGTGGCTGGGGGTTAACTTTTTAGCCGTCACCGGAAAAGACGCTTTTCCGATCCTCGGAGATCTTGAAAATGAAGGCATCCTGATCGATGCCTACTGGGCGGACGATGCCAGAATCGATGAGCGCACCGACTCCCAGACAGAAGCAGACGAGATCGACCAGATTAGAATCGACAGCGGCTGGAGCGGCATGTACTTCGGTGGCACGGCATTCAAGAAGCAGCGCGACGTACCGGAAAAACACTTTCACACCAGTGCCAGTATCGCCTGTAGTCATATGGATGTTGTGACGACCTCTGGCGTGGCCACTGGCAAAGCAGCAGATCTCGATAAAATCAGAACGTTTCGAAAAGCCTGTGGTGATCACCCGATGGCTGTGGCCTCTGGCGTCACCCCCGAGAACATTACCGACTACGCGCCATTGCTGGATGCCATATTGATCGCCACCGGCATCAATATTCCAGACGATTTTTACAATATTGATCCACAACGCCTTCAAGCGGTCGTCTGCAAGGCACGAACACTAACTACCCAGGATAATTAATCATGGAAAACACCAATAAAGGCCCCCGTGACGATCGCTGGTACCTGAAGTTAATGGCACCCAATACCAAAGGCGAAAAATTTGCATGGCTTGACCCGACTTCCATCTACATCAACTCTGCAGCATTTCACGATCTACTCGATGACTTATGCGCAGAGCTCAACGCAGACGATATAGACGTCGTTGCCGGACTGGACGCCATGGGTTTTGTACTGGGTGCCGCCATTGCTGCACGCCTTGACCGCGGATTTCTTCCTATTCGCAAAGCCGGAAAACTCTGCGTAGATACAGACAACGTTTCATTCAGCAACTACTCAGGCAGAACGCAGGAAATGGAAGTTCGCTTACCGGCATTTGCACCGGGCACCAAAGTGCTACTGGTAGATCAGTGGGTAGAAACCGGTGGCACCATGGACGGCGCCATCCGCCTGGTGGAAAGGCAGAAAGGTACTGTTGCAGGCATGGTAGCGATTGTGTTTGAGGAAAATGAAAAAACAAAAACCTATCGCGACACTTATCACTGCGTCTCTGCCGTACTACCTGAAAGCGAATGGCAGAAACAAGCTAACAATCAGTATCTGGAAAGTTTTAGCAGCTACAAACCGGAAGCTGCTTTCCCAAGCTAGCGACCAGGTGGTATCAAGAGAATTGGAACAAATATCAGTGCGTTATTTGTTCCGGTTTACTGTTTACACCTTGCCGCCAACAACACTGTTAGACAGTTAACGAGTTAAGATTCGATAGCCCACTTGAGACGCTTTATTATAACGCCTGACAGAACGGTGTGTTCTGCACAAATGACTTCCCAATCTATTTTGGCACAGCAACACTGGTGACTTACCATTCAATTCAAGCCATACCAACTGGCTATTCTGTTCTTTACCTCACTCAGATCGGCAATCCCTAAACCAGTCTTTTACCCTATATTTATAGTGCCATTCTATACAGGCCACTAATTTTTTATGCCACGAACACCGACTACCTGCGACATACTACTTTCTATAACTTCAGTCTCATAGCAGTTAACCTGACACTAATCGCCAACTCATTCTTAATGGCCTGATCATCAGTCGCAATTTCTTCACTGTTGTTTTATCAGTCGCAAGCCCCACTTACCCTGATCAAAGAATTCAGTAAAGGATATTTTATGGGTGCTTTAAGTAGCATAAAAAAAGCAGTAAGCAAAGCAACCGGACGTCGCGCGCCCCGACTGCTAACCGTTAAGAAGGCCTGGCATCTCACGCCCAACATGATTCGCGTCACCTTCGCAGGCCCGGAACTCGCCGGATTTCCAACAGGCTGTGAAGGGGGCAACTGTAAACTACAGCTACCAGATCCGCAGGAAAGCCGTGATAGTTTTTCTACCCGCCTTACAGATGGACCATCACCAGCCAGACGCACTTACACGGTAAGACACTATCGCGAGGCGGCGCAGGAACTTGATATCGATTTCGTCGCGCATGGCGATAATGGCCCCGCGTCACGCTGGGCGACCCATGCTCAACCCGGTGACTTCCTGGCCTTCATGGGCCCGAGTGGACCGAAGGTGACTCAATTTGAAGCGGACTGGTATCTGGTTGCAGCGGATCTTTCTGCATTGCCCGTAGCGGCAGCCACCCTGGAGGCAATGCCACGTGATGCAAAAGGTATCGCTATTTTTGAAGTCACCTCCAGCGAGGATAAGCAAGAGATACAAGCGCCTGAAGGTATAGAGATTCACTGGCTGGTGCATGCTGATCCACACTCACCGTCTGAACAGCAGGAACAATTTATACGCGAACTTAATTGGCCGACTGGTCGTGTACAAACTTGTATCGCTGGTGAAACCGGGGTTATACGCAGCCTGAAGTCATTCCTTAATAATGACAAACAAGTACCGCGTAAAGACGTCTATATATCAGGCTACTGGAAAATCGGCCTGGTTGAAGATGAACACCAGAAGCTCAAACGGGCTGAAGGATAATCAGCACCCGGGAGTCTGCGCGGCAGAAATCTACGATTGCGAACGTACACAACCAGGGCGTTTTCATCGATTATATTGGTTACGTATAAATTAACGATGCGCCTTAAATGATCGTATAAACGTACTCGACATGGCACATTCTCGTTACGCAACCCCCCGGCCCGGCAAGGGACAAATTGCTCTTGTTCGTTTACAGCGGACAAGAGTCAACTTGCAGTCACTCTCATCGGTTGCCATTTTTTATACGTTAGCGAACGCCAGAGCCACTCAAGCGGGCCGAACTTGAAGTGTCGCAGCCATATTGGCGAGACCACAAGCTGCACGATCCATATCAACGGCACGATGAGTAGCTGGCCCCAGCGTGGCACCATGCCAAACAAACCCAGCCCGAATCCGTAGAAGATAAAGGTGGCGATTAATGAATGCATCAGGTAGTTGGTCAAAGCCATGCGACCCACTGCCGCAAGCCTCTGCTGGACCTTTGCAAACAGCTTCAACTGGACGATGCGCATCATCAGCCCGACATACGCTACGGCTATTAAAATACTGCCGACATAATTGTATAAAAACCCCGGCCCCATGCGTGCATACAGCACATCCCAATGATGGTTGAAATTACTAAAAACACCGTAAACAACTAATGGTATGCCAACACTAAACCCTATAAAAATAAATGAATTATAGAATTGGGGAGACCGTGATCCGGAGAGAATACCCCACTTGTAAAATGCCATTCCCACTAGCATTAAACCACCGGCTCGCCACAATAGATAAAACGCTAATCCGCTTGTATGGACCGCTATAGACCCTGGAATACGTGCAGACATTTGCGCCAACCACCCGCCTTGATAAGCAGCGATTTCCAGCTTTATCATCTCGGTCGATGGCGCAAACTCACTGATCACTTGCCGGATAACATCCGCAGGGGCATTCTGCAGTGACAAATAGGAACCAAACATCAACAAGGGCGCTATCAACAGGACGATAGCGCCAATAATCAATAATGATCGTGGCGACAAATTTCGACACCAGAACAGCAACAAACCACAAACGGCGTAGGTCGTTAATATATCGCCCACCCACAGCAAATAGGCGTGAGCCAATCCAAAAATCAGCAACCAGACAATCCGTCGGTAATACAAACCCTTGATACCGGCGCCATCGCGGCTGACTGTTTGCAGCACAATACCTGCGCCAAACAGCATGGAAAATAATGCCATGAATTTCTGATCAAAGAAAACATGGCTAATCGTCCAAACCCACAAATTAATGCCTTCAAGGTTTCCGTAGAGCGTAGGCACAAAGTACGCAGCCTCCGGCATCGAAAATCCTTGTATGTTCATTACCAGGATTCCAAGCAACGCAAAACCGCGCAGAATATCGAGAGTCGCTATTCGCTCGACAGAAGCCACTGGCCCCTGTACGGAAGAAACATCTTTCATGAGGCAGTCTTCCCTTCAAATTGTCCCGGGTGTTCTACCGGGCGCTGTCCATCGATAGATGGCGCGCGTTATCAAATCGTAAAATCAGTCCGCCGTGTGGTTTGTAGAATTTACTGCGACCAGCAAGCCACTACCTGGCGACTCTGTCAGTAAACTCCCTGGTTGTGTTACCAGCCGGGTAATCAACAACAGGCACTGGCAGATTTAGCCATTGACACAAAGGCACCCAACCGTCACCCAGATTATGGACCAGCAGCCGTTCACGATCCACTGTGGCAAGCACCTCTTCGATATGGCGATTGTAGGTGGCAATGACATGCTTCCTGTCGCCCGGGCGTCCTGCAAACACTTGCTCGGCAACTAGTAGCTGACCGAATCCGTCAGGGTCATCTGTACTTTGAATGCTCTTTAGAATAGTCGCCTCATAACTTTTCCACCAGCTTTCGGCGGATCGCATGGTTAGCAATACTTTTGCGTCTGGGTAAACCGCGATGAGATCACGCCAGTAAAAAGCGGAGGGCCAGTCTACACATGCACCGTAGCCCTTAAAAAGCTCATCCCATTCAGGCTGGCTTCCACGAACCATCTCCAGCCATTGCTGGCGCAGGGGATTATCGTCACCGAGTTCAAGCATATGGTGGGTTGGACCGACGTCCAGAATATTCAATGCCTTGCGCATTGAATCCGTTCCCGTTCGACCAAACCCCGTGCCGATAACCTGTAGCGTCATGTGCGTGTGCTTTTAACTGTTTTATTCAAGAATCTAATGTGCGACCACCTGCTATTCACCGAATAGCGGCGACCGTTCATAATGTCAATTTTGGCTGGAAACCATCACAACCTGCTTTTTTGCTGTTATTTTCCGCTCATCGGGCCAGGTTTAATCCAGACCGGGAAACCACCCCGTAGCTATTCTGCAGGCTAATACGGCGCTATTTTCAGCACCGCGTCTGGTCATTGCTTCAGTCATTACTGATAGTTACATTCACCGTGCTTAACGTCGACCACTGTCACTACCTATGTGCCAGCCGGTCAGGGAACTACTACTGCGAGGCTTTCTCAAACAGTATTTTTCCACGTTGAGCCACCAACAGTTTTTCCAGAGTCAATGGATCAAAATAAGCCTCGACTCGTTGTCCTTCCGGCGTTGTTCCATAGAGCTCGTAACAACCACCATCAACTTTGATACGACGGACTTTCCAGCCAAGCTCAATGACCGTCTCTCGAAGTTCATCCTGGGTTTTCCAACTGGCCTGATCACCGGAATCACAAGTCATTCTACCGGTCGCAAAACTGGATTGTGAAAAGGTCACCAACAGTACAGAAGCAAACAATAAATTTATTTTTTTCATGAAAGGCTCTAATTGATAAGTAGGTTTAATGACTAAGCAGGTGTTGCTGCTTTGAGTTGTTTGTTACTACGCCACTGATACAATCGATAAACTTCAGCCAGTGCCAGAGGTACAAAATGAACCATTGCCGGCCCGACATTATTATGGACAAAAATCCAGTGCAACAAAGTAAGCACAGCAGCCACATAGACAAATCTCTGGAGCACTTTCCAGTTGGTTTTAAGAATTCTGACCATCAGGTTATTACTGGTCGCAGCCAGCGGAATGAAAATGATAAACGCCACCCAACCAGTCCAGATACCCAGAATACCCAGTTCATCCAGTATGGCCTGCAACGTACCCATATCAATCATGTAAAACACGGTGTGAGCCAGCGCATAAAAAAATGAAGCCACACCGATAGCACGGCGCCGCTTCATTAGCCATCGCACCCATCCGGCGTTTTTAAACATTGACCTCAATGGAGAAATCAGCATTGCCAGTATCATAAACCTGGCTGAAAACTCACCGGTGATGTGTAGCAGCATGTCAAAGTCGGCGCCATTGACCAAAGCCATGGTCATCGGTATGGCTGGTAGCGCCAGAATCAGCCAGAAAAACCTGACATCGTTGAAAAATGTTTTCATAGGATTTCACAAATAGCGAGTGGTTAAGTCGTACAGACCCCGAAGCACTTACCTTAGCAGTAACAAGAATGCCTTAGAAAACGGTTTTACGCTATTCACTGACTATATTTACACTATGCTTACAATAGATGGCGTTTTACTTTCAGGCCATTTTTCAGACTTGAATCCACAGCTTGAATCGAATGTCATTTTTCATGCACACTTTTTACTTTTGCTTACATTGCATGCACTCACTCAACAACGAGTCACCTTTAATTTTGTCTTAAGATCTGTTCGGCAGAAAGCATGCAGGAAACAAGTTTGCTCTGATATATCCAGCATTTCCTGTGCGGTGTCGTCAGACTCTGATGTCTGCAGATACACATGTGTTTCGATTGGATCCGCTTCTCCCGGCTTACCGGTACCACCTGATGCTCCACCAAGGCTGAAGTGAGTGTCCTGTACAATCTGGTAGTCCGGTAAATCCAGTTTCAGCATAGAAACAAACCGTCCGAATTGCGTCATGAAACAAAAAGCGATACCTGCACTGATTAATGTATTCGCATCAGGCGCGCGTCCGTCTTCTGAACTTAACAATCGAAAAGAGGTACCGTAAGGCGAATACTGCATCTGTTGTATGTCTTTCAAGCCATCTTCCCGAAGCACAGCGACCGCACCGATGTTCAGACGACGGTCTTGTTCATCGGATAAAGAAGAACTTCCAGTGGCAGTCCCCCCGGCAACTTCTTTCTTAGGGGTCGGTCCAACGGTTTCCATCAAGGCAACGTCAGCAGCGCTGGCTTGCAGCCCACTGAATAGGTCCATCGGATCCGGAAGCAGCGCCCCGTCAAGCTCTGTTGCTTTGCCACAGGCTAATTCCTGATTGTTTTTTGCGAGTTTAAACAGACTGTCCAACTGCCCGCGCATTAAGCCATTCAGCGGAGACGCATAGGTCGCTTCTGTTAAAAACCGGTTAAGCTGTTCGTCATCAAGATCACAATCAATTTCTACTTGCAGCTCAATGTTTTCAGCGCCACCCACCATCGTGCGGCGTGGCATTGAGCCCTTCATGGTGTAGTAGTTATCCTGGGTGAGCTTTAGCTTGCGAATTTCTACCTTTTGCTGCTTTGCATAGGCGGTAATCTCGTTCATGAAACTCGCGACCATACCGACCGAAAGAAATGCCAATGGACAACAGGCGGCATCGTGACCGTTAAGGTACGGACCTTCATCGCTTACCAGGCGCCACGTGTCGCCTGTTTTAGCAGAGCGAACCAGCGCTTCTTTCTGAAAGCCGGAGAGTGACCGAACCGTGGTTCGCAGGGCATCCCCTTTTCGATTATCCGGCACTGTGACAGCCTGCGGGTTCGCCACCTTGAAAAACGGCGGTAAATCACTGGCAGATATAATGTCTTCACCCAATGCAGCCAAGGGTTTCTCCTGAAGTATTCCGATTGCTTTATTAAAAATAACTTGCCCGGGCGGGCTAATAATTAAAAGTGTCCACCCGTAAGCAGTTAACGAACTGACCAATACCGCGGTCGTAGTTTTCTTGAGCTAACGATTTTTACCGCGCACTATTTGCCCCAGGTGTATCCAGCCCAGGTGATAGACTTACCCGCGATCCAGCTTTCACCCGTTTGATACAACGCCTCGACATCCTTCCCCTTCAGACCGGGCATGTCTTTTTTCACCGGATAACCCACTTGAGATTGCAGATAAGCCAGATGTTGATAGCCGACAGGAAACTGTTTCAGTAAGTCAGGATCAAGCGTCACGCTGGTCGCCGGATCAACCGGGTCCATACGATCTTTTTCATAAATGGGCTGACGCAAACACATGCCCCAGCGGTTGTCGCGCTTTTCAAGAAAATCAAAAAAACGCCCGGTGCACACTACATCGACCAACACGCCATCAACCTCGCCACGCTGCGATATCGTCATCTTGGTTTGGGTCACTGCACGTTGCCCCGCAACTTCACAAGTAAAACCACCGAGAAAATGAAGAATAGAGACACCACGTGCCCAACCTTGTTTATTCATTTCGATAAATTCGTCGGCTGTGCCCTGGGTCCATGTCGCCATCATGCGGCCGTCATCGTGCCAGACCGTTCGGAACTTCTCCCAGAACCCGGCGTCACGCCAGATCGCCCAGTTGTCGATAAGTTCGCGCAGGGCCAGCTTATCCAGTAGGTTTTGATCCATGAGAGCCTCCTGAGGATGTGATAAATAACGGACCCGCTAAACAACAAATGCCAGTCATCTGATGAATCAATGATCCGAAGATGGAACGGTCATTCGGGATGGTTTCGCCAAGTTTCCCTCGCGCCGTGCAACAAGAACACCAGAAGCCAAAAAAGCCGAACACCAGCCACTTGGGATCCCAAAAATGTCATTCTACCCCCTATTCCGCGTATAACTCCATCATTATTCCGGTTAACACACCATTTCGGATCCCAAACATTGAAATCGAGACCGCGAACAGGCAGCATTAGAAATATTTCGCGAACAACCTTACGCTGATGCGCCACCGCTAACGCCATCAGGCGAATTTTTCGATAGCGTCCATTATTATCCGCTTTACCATTGAACCGGAATCAGGTGAAACAATGAACCCGAACCCAGAGCTGGTTGCTCAAAACAAGCAGTTTGAAAAGCAGGTTATCGAGCTGGCGCCCGACGTGTATGGTGCGATCGGCTTTGCAGCATCCAATGTGTATATGCTGATCGGTGCCGATGGTTTAGTGATCATCGACACCACCGAGACCACAAAAGCGGCAGAAAACATTCTGGCCGAATTCCGGAAAATCACTGACAAGCCGGTAGAAACGATCGTCTATACCCACTCACACCGTGATCATATCAGCGGCGCGACCGTGTTTGCCGAAGGCGGCACACCAGAGATAATTGCCAGTGATAATTTCGAGTCTGATCTGGTCGACGTTGACACCACCCGCCCCACGCCCGCAAAAGCACTGATGGCAAGGACAAAGCGGCAGTTCGGTATGGGGCTATCGTTCCCTGATGAACGTGTGAGCGTCGGCGTCGGTCCCGGTGATCGGCCAATGCAGGGAATGGGTGCCGGTTATATGGAACCCACACTGTTAATTGCAGAACAACGTACAAGCCTGAACCGCTGCGGCCTGGCGCTGGAACTTGTCAAAGCCCCGGGAGAAACACCGGATCATCTTGTTGTCTGGCTTGCTGATAAACAGATACTTTTTTGTGGTGATAACTTTTACTCATCATTCCCTAATCTGTATCCGCCACGCGGGTCAGCTTATCGCGACTTCAACGCATGGGCAGACACACTGAATTTACTGCTCGAATTCAATGCCCAGGTATTAGCCGCGGGACATACAATGCCTGTTATCGGAGGCCAGAAAATACAGGAAGTACTGACCGACTATCGCGATGCTATCAAACACATCATCGCTAAAACCGCTGAAGGCATGAACCAGCAACTGGGGCCGGATGAGCTTGCCCACACGGTTTGCCTGCCGGATGAACTTAAGGACAAACCTTATTTAAAAGAATTTTACGGAAAGGTGTCTTGGTCGGTAAGGGCCTACTTTGCAGGCACCCTCGGTTGGTTCGACGGTAACCCGACCAACCTCGCCCGGCTTTCGCCTGCCCAATCTGCAGAACGCACGATTAAACTGGCCGGTGGTGTTGACGAATTATTAAAGGCAGCGCAACAAGCCGAAGCAGATGGCGATCACCAATGGGCGCTTGAATTAACCGACCACCTGATCACCGCGGATAAGCAAACAATTGCGGCGAAAACTATCAAGATGTCTTCACTGCGCGCGCTGGCTGATCTTGAAATCAATGCTCCCGGGCGTAATTACTATTTGCTGTGTGCTCAGGAAATCGAACAATCGGCTGATTGATCTATGATCTATAGTCTTGCCATCTGATGGGTCATTGAATTTGCCGTGTTTTGAAATAGTGGCGCGGCGACTTCACACAACGGAGTCGGGCTTATAAAAGATGAGGCGATGGGTTTAATTTGCGCTGATGCTGCTTCTTTAACTCTGCATAATTTCTCCTTTATTGCTGCACGTTTAACCCGTAAAAGTACAGGCTGAAAAACCAAAACAGCGATACCTTCCACGTAGCGGTGAAACCTGACAGGCAAACGACTATGAACTTCATTGATTCCCGCGGACACAAAATAGCGATTGGTGCATGCATCACTACGCTGGTGCTTCTGAATACACAATCGGCCCATGCAGCAGATATTACCAACAAAAGCTTCACACTGAAAAGCGCAGATTGTGCAGATTATGCCTCGTCCCACCAGTCATCAGTCAATGATGTAAACCGCGGTATGAAATTCCTTGGCAACGTGACCATAGAAGCCACTAATGATCGTTGTGTTATCCAGTCAAATGCAGTGCCTAACCACGATTTCAATGACGGAAGCATGAGCTTTCGGAACAATGTCACGGAACAATCCATTCAAATCAGCATCCCGCGACAACCACAAGTGGCTACGGAATCAACCCCCTTAAGCCTATCGTTTGATAATGCGATATTCCTGAATGGTGTCAAACTCGATCTGCTGGCAGCCGCCTGTTATGGCGTCGGCAACGCGCCCCTTGGGCGGGAAAAAATTGGCTGCGGTGATCGCGATATCGGCAATCCATGGCGCTACGACCCACTGTCACCATTTAACAATTTCGGCACAGACTCACATCATGCGCACGCCCAGCCTGACGGTACATATCACTACCATGCTGGCCCTCGAACCTTATTCAGTTCTGAATGTAGATCCGCCGCTGATGCTTCCCCTGTCATTGGCTTCGCGGCAGATGGCTTCCCGATTTACGGCCCATGCATGGCGACCGACAATGGCTCGCGATCAGTGACATCAAGTTACGTGCTTCGTGAAGGTGCACGGCAAGCGGTGGCTGGCTACACCACGCCGGCTACACCACAGATAAACAGTGCGAACTACGACGGACAATTCAGGGGAGACTACGAATTTCGCGAAGGACAAGGTGACCTGGATGCCTGTAACGGGATGACCGTCAACGGTCAATACGGGTACTACGTCACTGATGCCTACCCCTGGGTGATGGCGTGCTTTCGTGGTACCCCGGATGATTCATTTGCCAAACGCCGTAGGCGGTAGCGCAAGAGTCGAGTCCGTTCTGGTTATCACGTCCACTGAGCTTGCCTGCCGCGGAAAATAGTCATACTTCGCAACACAACTTTAAAGACATTGCTTTGCAAGCGCATACCAACAGAGGCTTTGTGGAGCCAACCACAAAAGTCGGCGACTTTCTTCAATCCGTGGTTTCGTGTTTCACGATCTATTAACCAGTAATATAAGGTTCGAAAACCAACCGTTTGAGGCATACTCACCTCTGACAAAATATCAGAGTCAGGGGCTGCGGTGCAAAATAGCAACCTGACCCGGCACCAAGCGCCCGCAATGAACCCCACACAACCAGTGACAGCGATGTGTTAGACGCGACGGTAATTGCCATCACCATTGGCAGCCTTACCGCCGCGTTTGTCAACGCAGCTTTTGCGACCGGTGGCATTTATATCGTGCTGCTGACCTGTGTGTCGGTCTATCCAGCCTCTATCGCTATCCCTTTGCAGTCGGCCTTGTCCGTCGGTTCACTGACCGCACGAATCTATTTTTTCTGGCATCACATTGACTGGCATCTTGTTCGAACCTTCGTACCCGGTTGCCTGTTCGGTGTCTACCTGGGGGCGCTTGCCTTTACAGCGTTACCGGACTCAACCATTTTACTGTGGCTGGGCATTGTCTTATTGCTTCTGATCTGGATGCCGCAAATCAAGCAACAGCTCCCTATAAAAAACCCCTTCTTCTTCATAGGCATTGTACATAGTTACCTGGGCGCACTATTCGGTGTTGGTGGCGTGCTTCAGCCGTTCGTTTTACGCACCAACTTGTTGAAACTTCAAATCACCGGAACGCTTGCCGCTTGCATGATGGCGCTGGATATTATGAAAGCGACGGGCTATGCAAGCTTCGGCTTCAACTTTCTTGACTACATTCCGCATATCGTATGCGCAACAATCGCGGGCTTCATCGGTACCTGGCTTGGCAAGCGCGTTACTCACCGGGTGTCGGAAAAGACTTTCAGACGTATATTCCGCCTGCTGGTGTCGTTGATTGCACTACGGCTTATTTACAAAGGATGGACGGGTTAGCTGCTACTTACGCGCAACTCAACTTCGCAGTCTGCGCTGCAGGAAATTCAAGTGATACTCATCATCCTGCCGTGTCGGGTTGCAGCAAAATAGTTCAAGGGTTTTGTGGTCCCGATCAAGGCCGTTTATAGAAACCAACCTTGATATAAAAAGTAGCAACCGCCGGCAAACATCAGGCTTTCTACAACAATTGTGTGTACTTCAAGATCAGTATTTTTCACAATCCATTTACCCAGCATGCCACCGGGAATCGTACAGACCCCCACCAGAACACCTAACGAGATAAGCTCACGATCAAGCAGACTGCCTGCGCCAAAGACAATGGATTTGGTGATATTCAGTGTTAGCCCCAGGGCTGCGACAACCCCCACCAGGCTTTGCCCCACGATACCAGCGCCAAGAAAAAATGGCCCCAGTATCATGCCCCCACCGAACACCGTGCCGGAGATTACCCCGTACACAATCCCCACCGCAGACAGACCGCGATACCCCACTTTATAGTTGCGCTTTTTAAACACACGCCGCAATGGAATGGATACCAGCAGGAAGCAGCCCATTACGATGGCGATGGCTCTGACAGGCAGATACAAATACACCACCGCACCGACAACAATACCGGGAAAGCCGGTGATCATAATCGCCCGGTAGGCTTTCCAGTCAATAGCATCACGGAATAAAAAAATGCGATTAATGTTGCTGATGATCATTGCAAATGCCACCACCGGTACCACCGCTTTTATTCCGATTAAAGGCGCCAGACAAACAGATAACAACAACGCACCGGCAAAACCCGCCACCGAATGAAACAATGCGGTACTGAAGGCTGCAAGCCCGACAAGCACTAATGTCAGCAGGTCAAGCTGACCGAGTAGTGAGACACCGGTTTCCATGTCAGCTCTGCTTAAAACAAGGTGATGTTTTATTCAGCACTTGCGGGTTTGTTGCACGTGCTCTCACTGTTGACTCATCAATTTTTCACCTGCCTGATCACGGCGGACGATTGTACATCCAGAAGTTTGCGAGTGCTTATTTTGCACTTAACCATTTCCGAATTTCTGCAGTATGCTCACCTTGAGCGGGCGCTTTACAGACAGGCGCATAGCCGTTCGAGCCGCCGAGTCTAAAAGGCAGCGTGGGCACTTGAACACCATCGTCAGTGGTTTGCACAAAACCGCGTTCCAGCACCTGCGGAGATGACAACGCTTCAGGCAAAGTGCGTAATCGCGCTGACGGCACGCCCGCAGATTGCAACACCGGTTCCCACTCTTCTGCAGTGTTAGCGGCCAGCTCTGATTCTATCTCTGCTGCAAGGTCAGACGCATGCGCTTTGCGAGCATCGCGTTGTGCATAGCGTGCATCGGTTAGCCAGTCCTCGCGGCCAAGGGCTCGCGCCAGATTTTCGAAGTGCGATTCCTCGTTAACCCCCAGAGACATCACCCCTTCTTTGCACGGAAAACTTCCAGCGCCCGGTGATCGACTGTTGGCCAGATTGCCTCGACGTTGAGGGGGATTTCCGGTTTTAAGGTAATCGGTCACCGACGAACTCATTAGTGACAATCCGGTTTCAAGCATCGACACATCTATAAAACTGCCTTGCCCGCTTGATGCGCGTTCGAACAGTGCAGCAGACACCGCAAAACTTGCGGCAAGGGCTGTTCCGTAATCAAGCACCGGTGCGCCGGTTCTTATGGGGCCGCTCTCCTGTGTGCCTGTCGCTTCCATAAGTCCGCAAGCAGCCTGTATGTTGACATCATATGCCGCGGTGTTTTCCTGCGGGCCGCCACGCCCGTAACCTGTCATGGCACAGTGAATGAGATGTGGATGCCTTGCCGACAGACTGTCCTCATCCAGATGCAAGCGACGCATAGTTTGTGGCACATGATTTTCGATCAATACGTCGGCGCGCTCCAGTAGCTGATGGAATTGCTCGATGCCATCCGGTGTTTCCAGGTCAAGCACAATAGAACGCTTGCCGGCACCCTGTGTCAGATAAGAGGTACTCATCCCCTTTTTAGCCGCTTCGGGATCGGTGCCGCCTCGATGCCGTATCGCGTCGCCCTTGCCTGCTGATTCGACCTTGATCACTTCCGCCCCCAGCAACCCCAGATAATAAGCACAGGCAGGACCCGCAAGCACATGGGTGAAGTCAATGACCAATAACCCTGTAAAGGGGTGTGATTTCGACATTCGCGCTCCGCATTTGATTGAAAAAGTGAAAGAAATTTGCTGCCATCACAAAATAACCACTGAGTGCCGAATTTAGCTTAGCAAGCATGGTCTTTCGGGTTTACAATTGTGGTTCCAGCACTAAGCTCATTGCACCCTATTGGAGGATATTATGAATTTTGCCCGGAAAATTGCTACCAGCGTCGCCGCCACTGCGATGCTCGTCGGAACAGCTGCATTTGCAGACTACCCCGAAAAACCAGTTAAGATAATGGTTGGCTTCTCTGCCGGTGGCGGCACAGACACCACCGCCCGTGGTTTTGCATCTTACATGCACGAAGCTCCAACCATGAACGGTCTGCCTGCCTATATTGTTAACCTGCCGGGTGCGTCCGGTCAAAAAGCTGCGAAAGCAGTTCTTGACGAAGATGCAGATGGCTACACACTTTACATGATCAACATCGGCACCTTCATCGCCGGTGAACTCGCCAAAGGTGAAGATCGCCCGTATCACATTCCAGAAGCATTTGTGAACCTGGGTTGCGCATCACAGCTGGTGACTTCTTTGCAGGTACACACGTCCAATGCAGCGACCACCATGGAAGAATTCATCGCCAACGCAAAAGAATCTGGCAAAGAAATCACCTGGGGTACTTCTGGCGCTGCCACAATGCACGCAACCATCGGCCATATCTTCTTTGACACGCATGGTATCCCACACAAGAAAGTTCCTTTCAAAGGTGGATCAAAAGCAAGAGCCGCACTGGTTTCACAATCTGTAGAAGCTGTATTCGGCGGTGTGAACACGGTTGTTGGTTTTGAAGCCGATATCCGTGCACTGGCATCAGCAGGCGCAGAACGTGACCCGATGGCACCTGACCTGGCTACATTCAAAGAGCAAGGAACAGCTGGCATAGACTTTACCGGTTTGATGTGTCTGTTTGGACCAGCAGGTATTCCTGATGAAGTGAAAGAAGATGTTGGTGCAGCGATCGCACACATTGCAGACATCGGTGGCTACCAGAAATACATGAAAGGCAACGATCTGGCTTCTTTCTATACAGATTCTGCAGCAGCGACTGCAGCGCAAGACACCATGTTTGAAGTTATGGGTCCTGTTGTAAAAGAAATCATCGCCAATCAGTAATCACTAACCGGGTTAGTGAGTCAGACCAGAGGCAAGCCCGTTCGGGCTTGCCTCTTTTTGCATCCGGTGGCGGATCGACCACCGCCTTATCCATCGATCACGGGAATAGCACATGGGTACCCAGGAATACAAAATCAAGGTGGAATATGGCGTCGCTGCTGTGGTGCTTCTGGTGGGTGTGTTTTTTATGTTTCAGGCATTCACTATCGAAACATCACGTGAGTCGGTAGGCCCTCGCACACTACCGCTGATTTTGGCCGTATCATTAGTGATCGGTGGACTCTGGTTAGCACTACGCGCGTTTCTCGGTAAAACCGGCGACCTGAAAGATGGCTACGGTTTTCTGGAAAGCGACGTTAAACGAATTTTTCTGGTGGTGGCCTGCGGGGTTTTATTCATCACTGTTTTTTGGGGATTCGGCTATTTTCTAGCCGTCATTGCCACCCTGATCGCAATGCTATTAACGTTTGGAGTCCGCAACTGGATTCCGATGATTTTCGGCGCTGTGATACTGGCTCTTATTTTTCAGTGGGTCTTTATGGGCGTGATGCTGCTAAACGATCCCAAAGGCGCAATTGTAGACATGCGGCCCTATACAAATTGGATCACAGGAGCAAAGTAGTTGGAGAGCCAATGCGCTGGAGTACAAGAATTTTTTGAACCCCTGGGATTTTTATCGATCTTTTTCGATATCTCCTGTGGATTTGTCACCCTGTTCAACGACCCCTACGCACTATTGTTTGTGGTGCTTGCCGCGTTTGTGGGGATCATCTTCGGGGCACTCCCCGGACTGACAGCAGCCGCAGCGATTGCGATGATGCTGCCAATACTGATTGCCTACAACGATGAGATCGGTGGGCTTGCAGGTCTGGCGTTCTTATATGTGATTGGTAAGTCCGGACGCTATGGCGGATCGATCGCCGCAATACTTTTTAATACCCCGGGTACTGCAGCATCAGCGGCAACCATGCAGGACGGCTACCCGATGACCCAAAAGGGACAAGCCGGCAAAGCACTTAAAACAGCCACTGTCGCATCGGCCTATGGCGACTACTTTGGTGAGATCGTATTGATCTTCGGCGCGGTGTCTATCGCCGCATTCACCCGCCAATTCGGCCCGCCCGAAAACTTTGCAATCTATCTGATGGCGTTTGTGGTGATCGGCTCTGTCGTCAGCGACAGCATCATCAAAGGCATACTCTCAACACTATTCGGCGCGGTCATCGGTCTGATTGGTGAAGACATCATCACCGGCCAGTTCAAGATGACTATGGGCGTCGATGAACTGGAATCAGGCATGGCATTAGTACCTTTGCTTATCGGTGTGTTTGTAATTTCAGAGGTGATCATACAAGCCGAGAAAGCAGCCAAGGTCAAGATGATTGATCTTGCCCCCGAGAAAGTCGAAGACCCGTCTGCACATTACTTTACCTGGATTGAATTCAAACGCTGTTTTCCATTAATGTTCCGCTCATCAATTTACGGCTCTTTGATCGGCATGATGCCCGGTCTGGGATCATCAGTGGCCTGCTTTGTCGCCTACGGTGAAGAAAAACGCCGGGCCAAAAACAAAAGTGAATGGGGCACCGGTATTGTCGAAGGCATCGCCGCGCCTGAATCAGCCAATAACGCGGTGTCAGGCCCATCGATGATCCCGCTGCTAACACTTGGCATACCCGGATCAACCATTGCAGCTGTTTTAATCGGCATGTTTCTGGTCAACGGCCTGCAACCGGGACCAAGTATCTTTGCTACCGAACCGCCACTTTTCATGGGCGGCCAGCTGATCAGCCCGCGTGAATTTATATTCGGTATATTCGCCGCCGGTTTGATCGGCATTGCCTGTTACGCACTGATCGGATACTTCGCTGCCCCCTTCATTGGTCGAATGATTGCCATTCTGCCTACGCAGTACCTGTATCCCTTCATCTTTATGACAGCACTTGCCGCCAGTTACTCTTCACGTGCTTCAATCTGGGATGTAGGATTTGCCTTGTTATTCGGGGTGATCGGCTATGCGATGCGGCGAACCAATTTTTCCGCTGCCGCTTTCATCATCGCGTTTGTATTAACGTCGAGTATGGAAGAAGCATTCCGCCAATCGATGATAATCTCGGATCAGGGATTTTTTGTATTCACCAGCTTCGAATATCAGGGCAAGTTCTCTTATGCGCCGATCTTCCTGTTGATTGGTGCAGCAGTCATTATATTGCGCTCGTGGTCAAGCTTCCGCGCACGCAAAGCCGACGAAAAAGCAGAGGAACATCAGGCGCAATAAATGGCAGCCTTTGATGTCCGGTTCCTGCCGATCTTCGCCTGCGGATTGATCGGAGGCATCCTCGCCTACTGGATTGGCGTGCCGATGCCGTTCATGCTGGGCGGCATATTCGGCGCGGCGTCTTTTGTTCTGTGGTACGAAAGAGGCGACAAAAAACTACCCAAACTCTCGCGCTGGATACGATTGATTTTTATGTCAATCATCGGCGCGATGATCGGCTCCCGTTTTTCCCCCGAACTCATCACCCTGCTGCCACAGTTCTGGGTTTCCGGCTTAGCCCTTATTCCGTTTATATTGTTGGCGCACGGTGGCTGCTACGCCATTATGCGAGTGCTTGGTGGTTATGAAAAACTGGATGCCTACTTCGCCTCCCTGCCCGGCGGTATTATCGATTCCGCAGCTCTGGCTGAAGCAGCGGGTGCCGACCTGCGTATTGTCACAGCACAGCATTTCATCCGTATTATTTTAGTAGTGTCTTCGGTACCCCTGCTCTTTCTGTTTGTGCAGGGTGATGCGGTGGGTTCTCTCGCAGGGCAATCCCTCGCCACCAGTGACTATGATTTATTCGATATCGCGATGCTGCTCACCATTGCACTGGCAGGTTTGTTCCTCGGTCAGCTGACCAGGCTACCGGTATCACACATGCTCGGCCCCTTGTTGATATCGCTGGCACTATCCGTCGGCGGCTTTGTTGAAATAGCGATACCCCCGTGGCTCGGGCATGTCGCACAATTCATGGTGGGTACCGCGCTGGGCGCGCAGTTCTCTGGCATATCACGGCGGCTACTCATACGTGGCTTCGGCGTAGGATTATTATCCGGCGGCTACATGCTGTTCCTTGCCGCCACATTCGCCGCCCTTCTTATACAGTTTGTGCCCGCAAATTTCGGTGCTATGTTTATCAGCTTCGCTGCTGGCGGTCTGGCAGAGATGAGCCTTATCGCACTCTCCCTCAACTTTAATCCCGTCGTTGTCGCACTTCACCACCTGGTTAGAATTTTGTTAACGGTGTTTTTTGGTAACTATCTGTCACGACGGGTATTCAAGTTGGCCTAGCCTGGATTGTTCCTGATGGTGAATAGACACACTGCTAATTTTCACCGATGCTCAAAATATGCACCTGGATCTGTATTTATAGCGTTTTAGTCCATTCATACTGTCGGTTCATGAATTATCCAGGCTAGGAGCCTGCGCGGCAGAACCTCTGCTACTGCGAACGCGCCCTGCCGGTGTGTTTTTATCGATCATTTTCGTTATGTATGAATGACTATGCGCCTCAAATGATCGTACCTAATATTGTAAGAGCAGGGCTCTCGACATGGCACGTTCTCGCTACGCAGACTTCTACCGCGCAGACTCCCAGCGCTTCAAACCGATCGGCTAAATGACAGGGCAGCTGATGCACCAATATAAAAACGGTCATTCATCCCACAAAGGCTGTTTCTGCAACCAGTCAGAAACAGCCTAATTCAGCGTTGAACTGATTGCCCAGTCCCTAAAACAGATTAACGACATTAAATTCAGGAAGCTTCGCCAACCGATTTTATCGGTATAATGTGATCATATGATGTAGCCTTGCGCGATGCCAGGCACGCTTTAAATTAATGCTGAGCCAACGGCCGCCAACGAAAAAACGAAAGAGGAGGATTCAGATGACCACAGAACTGACACTACCCACCGACAAGATTCTCGCCCACGCTGAAGGCGCGACAGGCCACGTCATTTTCAACAATCCTGAGCGCTATAACGCCGTATCACTTGAAATGTGGGAAGCCGTAGAGGTGGCATTAACCGCCTTTGCAGAGGATAACCAGATTCGGGTAGTGATTTTGTCCGGCGCCGGCGGTAAAGCGTTTGTGTCAGGTGCTGACATCTCAAAGTTTGAAAAAGAACGCGGCTCTAAAGAAGCCACCGAAAACTATAATGCGCGACTCAAGGTTGTCTATAACATTATAGAAAACTACCCCAAGCCAACCATCGCAATGATTAATGGCCATTGCATCGGTGGTGGGCTGAACCTCGCATCCTGCACAGACTTTCGTATTGCTTCTACCAAATCACGGTTCGCTATGCCTGCAGCCAAGTTGGCACTTGGTTATCCCTTCGATGCTATTCGCCGTCTGGTCAACGCCGTGGGCGCAGCTGCTGCTAAAAAAATGATGTTCACCGCAAAGCCTGTTGATGCTGACACCGCTCTTCAGCTGGGCCTGATTCAGGAGATAGTAGACGAAGATGAGCTATCACAACGGGTCACAGAACTTGCCGAAAACATCGCAGATAACGCACCCATGACTATTCGCGCGATGAAATACATTGCCACACAGGTTATGCACCCTGACCCGTCTGCTCGTGACCTGGCCGGTTGCGATGAGATGGTTGCTGCTTGCTTCGCCTCTGATGACTACATCGAAGGCCGTAAGGCTTTTATGGAAAAGCGCAAGCCACAATTTACAGGCAAGTAAAGATTCAAACGTGTTGAATACGCAGGAGCCACACATCGTTCATGTTAACGCTCCCCTTCAATACTCGACCAGGCTCGATCCAGACCAACAGCGGATCATCCAACGACCAACTTGTCTCTGTTGCTACAACTACACCGCTGAATCAGACTGCTGCCATTTGTTTCACTCACGCAGAGATTGGCGCTAAGCGGAATCTACTCTGGACAGCCCAACGCAGCCCAGTCTTTCAGGGCAGACTTCAACAGGCCATCATAAGGATGCTGAATCCGCGTTAACGCACTTTCATCTTTTGCTGCATAGAACTCCCCCTGCGCGCACAGGTTTTCTTTCTCCCAGGTGTGACAACCGGAACAGTCCTGGTTTTTCCACGCTGCCTCATCAAGCCCTTCAATTGGCGGGAAAGCCGGGCTTGCATCTGCAAGTTGCATAATTGAGCGTGGCGGAGTGTTCGTATCATTGGCCAGCGGTTGAGTAAAAGTGAGAGCTACCGGATCCTGCATTGGTGTGACTGCTTCCACCGCTGTGGTTTCTGCCACTACCGGTTTCGGTTCCGTTGCCGGTGTTGCGTCTACTACAACAGGGGGCGAGGCTACTGGCTCCGGTGCTGCTTCAGCCTGTGTTGATGCAGTGTCTACCGCTACTTCCGTATTGTCGGATTGCGGTTCAGCGACTGCCACAGCCTTAGTGTCGGTGTCAGCTTTTGGCTGATTGGTATCAGCTGACTCTGTGTTGGTAGCCGGGGTACTCGCCGGTGATTGTTCAACCGTTGAATCCACCATCGTTGGACTATCCGGATCTTTATTCTGCTGCAGGTAGAAGAAGGCTCCACCACCGATTGCAGCGATCAGCAACCCTAACGACAACACCAGCCAATTACTGGTCTTCTTTGGCGCGGGCGGCGGGTGGCCTGCCGGAGCTCTTTGTGGGGCCGATGTGTGATACCCGGTATCACTTAGAATATCATCTTGCGGCAGACGGTCAGGATACCCTTGATCGCGGCGTCCGGTTTGCACCGGTTGTGGTGAATTAGTGTCGGCCCACTCTCTGCGTTGAGAGTTTTCATTGTGACTCGCCTGCCCTGACCAATCGTCAGCCGCTCGGTCATCGTGTTGAATCGCTCCACCGGACTGAAACAGAGTTTGCCAATCCGTTAAAGACTGTGGCCGACGTTCGGGTTGAAGATTCAGCCCCGCAAAGGTGGCATCCAGAAATTGTTGCTCGTAACCCGGATAGTCCTGAGCTGATAAACGCGTCACTCGATCAGGTTGCGAACGTAACATGAAGGCTGATCGCCCCAGTGAATCATCAGGCTTCTTGCCAGTGACACCATGATAAATAGTAGCAGCCAGAGAATAAATATCTGTCCACGGTCCTTGATCTCCATAGTCAGAGCTATATTGTTCGAGCGGTGTATACCCCTGACTGATCAGGGCGGTGAACTCACTACTTTGCTGGAGTGATGTTTGTCTGGCGGAACCAAAATCAATTAGCACCGGTGATCCGTTTTCTCTGATGTAGATATTCGAAGGTTTTATGTCACGATGAATAAACCCCAGCTCGTGAATCTTGTTTAAGCCTTCAATAATCGGGTAGAAAATTCGTTTCTGGAATTCCTGTGTAATAGTGCCCTGCGCTTTTATTATAGACGCCAGGTTATCACCACTTTCGTACTCCATTACCATGTACGCGGTATTGTTCTCTTCAAAGACTGAATGAACGCGAACGATATTGTCGTGGTTAAATTTGGCCAGTGTTTTGGCTTCTTTCAGAAAATTAGCCAGCCCCCAGGAAAAATTATCTTCCTGCCCCATGGTCAGTGGCTTAACACTTTGATCACCATGCCTGTGTGCAAATGACGTCGGCAGGTATTCTTTAATCGCTACCTGTCTGTCCAGATTGTTGTCGTGTGCCAGATAGGTCACGCCAAAACCACCGGTGCCCAGGACTTCACGTATCGTGTACCAACTAATCTGAAATCCAGTTTCTAACGGTGTTGCTGACATCAACTGGGTTCTATCGTCCACTTATTTATATCCTTTTATTTGGTGCTTAATAGTTAAGCCATCGGACTTCCAGGTCGGTTCTGCCCTGACTACACATAAAGCCGTAATATTCCAGCCTGCGCTATTCATGAGGGTTCGCCACACAACAAAAACAGCGTAAAACCTGCCTCATAACCCAGCAAGCAGCGTTGCCCGCCACGTGCCGGGTTTGATAATGTAAGACGTGCAGCGAACTTTTTTCTGATGCTGTATAGACACTCTGCTGCGTTAATAACAGTGCCTGAAACTAACTCTGGTGCTTTAAACGTTGCCATCTGCTTCTGAGTCACCCATTGCTTTGTATTAAATGAAAGCTAGGGTATTGCCACTGCCCAATCGGGAATATTGGCACCAGTCGTCTGGCCTTCAGCAGTGTCACCGGTCCAGTAATACAAAGGCTGTCCTTTGAATACCCACTGAGCCAATCCGTCTGACCGGTTGCTTATCGTAAGCTGTGCCGTGGCTTGCGCCGGATCACTAACAGTAAACGGAGGCCACGCCGCTGCACAGGCCGCATAGCAACTGGAAAGTGCCCCGTTATCTTTATTGAACGTATAAAGAGTCTTGCGATCAGCCCCCCCTGCCAGCACTTTTCCCAGTGAGGTGTTGACAGTGACAATCGGGCCTGCCGATGACAAGCCACTTGCTTCAACGCTACTTTGCGTTTCAATCACCGTGTTATTTATCTTTGGAGCACTGTCGTCATCGATAGTGAATTCAATTCGTCGATTACGCCATCTGCCGCGCTTGGTTTCATTAGTAGCAATCGGTCTGTGCTCGCCGTAACCCACTGCGATCAAGCGATCTGCGTCAACTTGATTGCCAATAAGGTGGTTAACAACGCTTCTTGCTCTGGCCTCAGACAGCGCCTGATTTAAGTCTTCGCTGCCAGCGGAATCAGTATGACCCGCCACAACAACCTTAAGGGATGGACAGCGACTGATGATGCCCAATACCGAATCAAGAATTAAATTACTCTTTTCTTCGAGTGCCGCACTGCCAATGGCAAAGTAGACTGATTTGGTTTGAGACAGAATTTCCAGACGTCCGGAGCACTCTTCTTTTGAAAAGTTACCTGTGGTTTCCACCGCCGCAGCGGCACCTGTTGGTGTTGCTACCGGCGTGGCCACTGCCACTGTACTTGTGTTTTTAATGACGTCGAAGATAAGGTTAAAAGACACAGAACCCATCGGCACGATGGTGACCTTAGCAGCTTCTTCAAGTTTTTTAACGCCCTCATCCAGATTAAACAAACCCGTCGGAATAGAAATAGGCGCTGCTGAAGCAACAGAAACCTGCCCATTGGCCAAAGCCGTAATGATCGTCTGGGTTTGCAGAGTTTGTTTTACCCCATGCAGATCAAGTTCAAATGCCAGTGGTATTTGCACCCTTTGTTTTGTGGAAAGATCGGCAAGCAGATTGGGATCAACTGTCGAGGTGACAGTCGCTTCGGCAAATTTGAAGGTTTCGAATAACAAAAACCTCATTCTGACATTGCGTAAATCCACCTTGGTATCGACAGAATCCAGCTGGATTTTCAAGGACGCTTCACCCTCCTGATCCACCTGCCCCTGATAACTGGCAAAGCTGCTGGTTTCCAGCTTGGATCCGTTCTTGATGGTCTGAAACGTCAGGCTTGAAGCGGGCATATCGAGCACCCAGCCGCCAGAGAATGGACCATTATTAGCCGAAGCAAATTGGCTGGTCAGGCAGAGGAATCCTACACAAATACCGACTAAGCATTTATATTGGTGCTGGTTTCTCATCGTCTTCGTCCTCGTTGAAGCAGAAAATATCCATGGGCAAACCGCGTTGTACGGTTTCCGCTATTAGCCAGTGTCACTGTTCTAGTGCGACACATTCGCCACCCTAATACTAACAAAATTACGCTGGCGGATGACCGAAACTTTTCTTCTTTTGTACTTAAACAGACCAGGTAAAAGGCCGGCAATAATGACGATTAAGGTAAGATTACCGGTGTCTCGAAAACACTGACGATTCTGCTTGTGCGCTGTGTGTACCTGCAGGCCACCATTCAGCAATATCGGCAGCCTTATTTCGCAGAGAGTAAAAATGCAAATAGACCCATTATCAGGCCGGATCGGGGCGATTATCACCGGTGTCGACGTGGCAGGCGGTTTAACCACAAAAGAAGTTAGTGAGCTTCGAACCGCCTGGCTCGAGCACCTGGTGATATTCATACGCGGGCAGCACATTTCACCAGCGCAGCAAATGACGCTTGCACAACAACTGGGAGAACCCGATACCTACCCGTTCTTAAAGGGCCTTCCCGCCTACCCGCAGATCACCGAGGTATTGAAAAAAGAAGACGAAAGAGTCAACTTCGGCGGTGTCTGGCACACTGACACCATCTACCAGAAACAACCACCAATGGCGACGATGTTATATGCCATTGATATTCCACCCACCGGTGGTGACACGCTGTTTACCAATCAATATGCTGCATATGATTGCCTGTCAGACGCACTGGCACACACCATACAAACCCTGAGCGCCGTTTCCAAAGCGGGTAACAAATTGGTGGCCGCCACCAGATCGCTGCGTATCGACGAGAACGGAACAGGCACGCACGCGGAAGACTTACTGGCCGAACATCCGGCAGTTCGTATTCACCCTGAGACCGGAAAAAGAAGTCTTTACCTGAGCCCGGCTCACACCACACGATTTGCCGGGTGGACTGAACAAGAGAGCGCCGGGTTGCTTAACACCCTTTTTGATATTCAGACGCAACATGAAATCTCGTGTCGATTTCAGTGGCAGGCCGGGGATCTGGCCTTGTGGGACAACCGATGTACGCTTCACTATCCAATCAATGATTATCATGGGCACAGACGATTGTTGCACCGTATAACGCTAAAGGGTGACAAGCCTGTTTAACCTGATACTACGTTTAAGTTTCTAACGCCTGATTGCGAGCGGATTTCAAACGTTGATGTAAAACATCATGATCAGGTGGAATCCGGTATTCTGCACACCGCTCGATATCAGCTGAAAGCCCTTCCCATTGCATGGCGTTTAACTGCTGGCTTGAGAAAAGATTAAATACTTCAGGCACACTCATCTGTGCAATCGGGTTGAGTGTGTTTTCTGTGCACGCAATACGATAGGCTATTTCGGGTTGCGTAATATATTCCAGAAAATCCTCTGCATGGATAGATGTGTGTGCATGCTGCAGAACAGCGGTAATTTCAGCAAACGCAATACCACCGCGACCATCGATACATCCTCTGGCGGGTGTGATAGCACGAAGATTCGCATGCCCCGCAAGACGTGCTTCAGACACCGTGTAAGTTCCACCGCTGATGTAGAAATCAATGTCACCGGCGGCAAGGGATCGATTCAATTGAACGTGGTCATCACTGACGATTACAGCGCGGCTGAACCAGTCAGTCGCGGTGGAAGTGAACAGATCAAGAGATGGCTCATCAAGCGCCGTAAACGGATTAAGCCCGGCACCTATACAGATGTGAAATAGATTGAAGTCATCGTAGCGAAGAATGCCGAAACGTTGAGATTTGTCATTGGCAAGGTCAAACCCCTGATCCTCCGCAGTGGTTTGATCGATGTAATTAGTGTTTACCACAAAATTAAATGCCCCGAAACGCTGACACACACCGACGATATTATCGTGATCATCATAGGCCCAGCGTGATAGTCGATCGAACTCTGGCAACAGCCCGGTAAGGAGTGGTGCAAAACGATTGTTATCGAGCGTTTTAATTTTATTGTGGTGACACAGAAAATCTTTTACCCATGGGTTATTGATATTTAATACATCCCACTGTATCTGCCTTGGCCGCAATAACGCATGCGCGGCCTTTGTATCACTGAGCAAAGCTTGCGAGGTTGTCTGTATATTTTTACACCGCGAGAATTCCCCCAGAATAGCGTCTGCATCGTATCCCTCCCAGCAAAGTAGATTCATCGTTTAAATACCTCAGTCTCAAATTGGTGTTCCACCCGGAATCACGGGCATTTTTACCAGCCTTATCAACACCAAACCCACCCGCCCTTGTAAACACCGCTGCCAGTGAAGACAACCGCCGCGCCCTGCGTTCGGTGCCTGTTGCTTACAACAAACAGGCGAAAAACCGGCTGCCTTTGTGTGCCCGCGGCAGCGCTTTGTAATCTGTTAGGAATTCGTTAGAAAAACGGGAGAGTTGCGCCAAAACCATTGCGAGTAACCCCGGTCTATCTTTGCAAGCACCGGGACACGGTGTTGATGTTTTGATCGTTACTTTAACTATTTTCAACGGAGATATTCCATGTTCAAAAAATTGATTCTTGCATCCGCCCTGGCTTTGGTCAGCAATTTTGCTCTGGCAGGCCCCCAGTATGTCGACGAAACCGGCTATGCCGCAAGCGGCTACGATGTCGTGGCTTTTTTTGGCTTGGCGCAATCGGCAGTCGGGGACAAACAGCTGGAAGCAGTTCCAGGTAAAAAATCAATCTCGGCTGAATACAACGGTGCCACCTGGGCATTTTCTACCAAGGAAAATCGCGACGCATTTCTCGCAAGCCCTGCCAGGTTCGCACCACAGTTTGACGGCCACTGCGCCTACGGTGTTTCACAAGGCGGAAAAGTGCCTGCTAATCCCAACCTGTGGCGAATCACTGACGACAAGCTGTATCTGAACATCAATCCGGCTGTGGTTGGCTTTTTCGAAGAAGACATACCCGGCCATCTGAAGTCTGCTGATTCTAACTGGCAGGGCCTGGAATCTGAAAATGCCTCACCAAAAAGCTGGAAAGCATTAAAGGCGAATAACGGCACCTACACAATGGAAAGCCCGAAGTAGCCTGCCTGTCACTTTTTCTACGGCTGTCTGCAAAAAAGACAGCCACCTTTAATCCACTACTACACAAT
>JAVCKV010201477.1:0-16697 GCA_032274145.1 Herpochondria borealis | reverse complement strand
GTGGAGGTGGATCTGCACTCTTCTGTGAACCGCAACCTCCGCTCGACCTAAATCATTTACAGCAGACCAACTCGGCACTCTTGGCCTCGGGCATGTCCATCAATGACATGAATGTTATTCGCAAAAGAATCGAAACTGGAAAAGGAGGGAGGTTGGCGGCTGCTGTTCATCCCGCAACACTCGTCACGCTAGTGTTGAGTGATATTCTCGGTGATCCCTTGGACTTGATTGCCAGCGGCCCGACCGTACCGGATCAGTCGACTCCACAGGATGCGTGGCGACTCGTACAAGCGAACCCCATGCTCCGAGACGAATTACCAGAGGCCGTGCTAGACTTGTTACAGAAACAACTTGCGCAGACTGGCGACGCAGCGTCGTCGTCTGGCGCATCATCTGCTGCCTCGGACGACAAGGCGACGACTGTACTGGTTGGCAACAATGAATTGGCAGTGACAGCCGCGGCCGACGAAGCGAAGAAACGTGGCTACAACCCCATTATCCTAGGAACTCGTATTGAAGGAGAAGCGAAACATGTGGCAGGAGTCTATACTGCCATGGCCCAACACATTGTGGATAATAGCGACGGTAGCTACCCCATGGTGCAGACACCGGCTGCCTTGATTGCTGGAGGTGAAACAACCGTCACACTGCCACCAGATAATACTGGTAAAGGGGGACGCAACCAGGAACTAGCGCTGGCAGCATCATTGCAGCTACAAGCTTTACAGCTTCGAAATGTTGTGCTGGCTTCCGCCGGCACAGATGGTACGGACGGTCCAACGGATGCAGCAGGAGCGGTGGTCGACGGAGGTACGGTTTCTCGAATGCCAGGATCAGCGGAAGAAGCCCTTCAGCAACACAATGCCTATCCTTATCTCGAGCAGCTAGAAAATGGCGGGGACTCACATTGTCCCTTGATAAAGACCGGCCCCACTGGTACGAATGTGGCCGACGTTTGTGTCACATTAATTCGTTAGACTAGTGCATCTCTCTAGCTAGGCTTTTGCTTCTGCTTCTGTTGTAGTAGCTGTCTCGTCCACTTCCATTGGTTTCTCATCATTGGTGGCTTCTTCCATTGACACATCTTTAGCTGCCCCATCTCCAGTCGGCTTGAACACCACCACCTCCTGTTCCTCTGGCATTTCCTCCCCAGTGATGGCTCGAAGCTTGCTTCTCATGCCATCCCTTTCAACCTTAGCGACAAGACAGTTGACAGTTTCGCTGCGACATCTCCACATTACCATCATGAGTTTCTTCTCTGTATCCGTCTCGAATCCTTCCAAGGCAACCATGAATGATCCCACCTTCAATTCGCGGAACTTGTCTCCCACCTCAGTTGAAAAGGCAGAGATTTTGATGGCGCCGTTGTTCAAGCATGTGATGTAGTCTTTGGCACCAATGACAAATTTGCGTTTCGCCATGTAGGGTGCTTGATAATGAATACCTTCTTGATTGATGCGGTACTTGACCTCACACTCGGAACTGTTCTTTTCAAAGGCTTTCAAGCCCGAGTTGATGATAGTAATTCGCTCCTGCAATCCAGCGTCAAAGTACTTCTTGACAGCTTTCCCAATAAAGTAGATAACCTTGCTGTTGCCATTAGAACGCGACATGTACTGATTCTTGGGGAGACTCTCGTCAAATCCATAGTACGGGATCAGGGGTGTTAGGTTCTCTTCGTTGGTACACACAAAGTTCTCGTTCCCCATGTTACCCTTTGGAGCTCCGCGTCCCCTGCCATTGGCCTTACCCTTCACAACCTTGCCGACGGGCTCAGCAGTGTCTTCTTTCTTTTCGTCAGCATCCTTGGATGCAGGTTCAGTCGCATTTTTATCAGCTGCCTCCTCCTCGCTCGTCTTGTCATCATTTTCGCTGTTCGACTTGGCTGGATCCATCTTGGCCCTTTTCTTCGCTGGCGATGCTTCGGTTCGTGGTGCTTCGGTTCCCGAAACATCCATAATGTCACCTCGTAATTCCTTCGCCAGTGCAGCAGACTGATCTCGCGCCTTCTGGCTAAGTGGTTGCACTTTCTTAAATAGCGTCACAAAGAATCCGCTCGTGTCCATATCATGTGGGAGAAACCGAAGGCACTTGTGTAGTCCCATTGTCTTTGCCTCCTCCTCCGTTGGAGGGAAGCAAGAACGACGAAGAGAACGTTGCCATTTTTCTTCAACGTCATCAAAGGATGTGTACTCAATCATCTTTTCGGCATCGCAGCGCGCCTTGAGCGTCGCCTCGTCCCAAGTTGGCGGAGGGCCTAGGGGTTCGTGCGGCTGTTCTGGACCGGTATTTTCCTCGTCGTCTTCGTTTGGCTTTCCCTTGGCGTCACCATTGCTGCTTCCTCCGTTAGTATTGGCATCCTCAGTTGCCGTTTGGCTTCCGGGCTTCTCGGTTGTCGCCTGTTCCTTGCCGTCCTTCGGTTGCGTGGTGGCCTCATCGTCAACCTTCTCTTTTCCGTCCTCGCCTTCTTTCCACACCTTTCGTCCAGTCTCCTCAAACTGACGTTTTCGCTCCCTCATTTTCGCATTTCTCTTTTTCGCTTGATTCTTTATGCTACGGTGCGACCTTTCCTCTCTCAAGACTTTCCAGGTAGACCATCCCGGACGTGCCTTGATGTCCGTCAGATGTTCACGTCGATCCACGAGCTCGAGCGACCCCGCAGTCGCACGCAAAAGCTCTGCTACAACTGCTTCATTCTCAATAGGACTCATTGTGCAGGTAGAATAGCACAAGTATCCCCCTACCTTTGTCAAACGTGCTCCGTTCAAGGCAATGGCCAATTGGAGGGGATGGAGGGAGTGACTGTTGAGGGCAGACCACTTCTTCCAGACACCGGGATTCTTGCGCATGGTGCCATCTCCTGAACATGGAACGTCTGCCAAGACACGATCAAACATTCCCTCGGGTTGATCAGGTTGAAAGTGTTTGATGAGAGGGAAAAACTGTGCGTCGCAACTGGTAACGAGCGAGACTGGGCTTTGGATGCGTTTGAGTTGATGCACCAACATGTAAGCTCGTTTGGCATCTGCATCATTAGCGACCACACACCCCACTGGTTCGTTCTCTCCCTTCGGAATGTGAGAAACAATCTCCAAGATTTGAGATGTCTTGGATCCTGGGGCTGCACACATATCCAGCACTTGATGGTGAGAGTGCACGTCCATGACAACAGGAGGAATCATGGAGACCGTCTCCTGTCGTGTGACAAAGCCAGCTTGACTTTGAATCTTTAGCCACTCAAAGAGACCATTGAGCGACTTGTTCTTCCGAATCGTGTGTCGATCAACGGCCAACTGATAGGCATGTGGGACAAAGGGAACACGACGGGCAGGTGCTATACTGATGGTGGAACCATCTTCCAGAGCCAAGTCCATCTCAGTACCAACCAAGTCGTGTAGCTCTTGTTCGAGCCTCTCGCGCACTATTGGATCTACATCCTGACCAATGCGAAAGGAGGCAGGCAGAATGCGCTTACAGGTGTCCATCCATTGACGAGCTTCCTTCGTCTTTTCTTCATCACTTGCGTTCTCTGCGTACGACTTGCTCTCTTCATTCCACGACAAGTCGTGAAGTCCTTGATAGGCATAGTACGCTTCCATGCGACGATTCGTCTGCCAAGCAGGAGTATAGTTCTTGCTTGTCAAGCGATGATTCTCATATCCGCTATTCTTCTGTTGTCCTTGCCCTTCTCCTTGCCCTTGCCCTTGCCCATCTCTGTCATCGCCCCGGCGCTTCTTGTTCTTATTCTTCTTCTTCCACCTACCCATACTGTATTACACTAAGTACGAGTGCGAGTACTCTTACTCTACAACTGAATAACAATGAGCGCAAAACGTTCTGTTTCTCATCAATGATGATGATGAGATGTGATGTGATGAAAGAAGATCCGAAAATGATTGGATCACAGCATACTGACTACTGATCACAACTACAGTACTCGGGAATATCTATGGGTAGAATGCCAGACGTTCTGCTGACAGTACAGTGACAGTATTCGAGTATGCTGGCCCAGCAAAGATTCATTCACTAATCTGGCCAAATCTTTGATGTCAATAATGTTCACGAGTAGTTGGCATCCCGCACCAAAAAGGGACTGTGTGATGTGTATCTGTATGAGTACCTGGTATGCAGCTACCTCCTCGTTATAGCCAGCTAGCTCTCATCTCGCCACTTCCAATCGTGGTCGCTCCTGCCAAAGGCGACCAAAGAAGAGTTTCAGTTGGGCATGTGACTTGCTTACGACGTACATGCACATTCTTTCCTGTGCTGGTGCCTTCATCTGTACACATAAAGTCCACGTGGCCCGCACAGAGACGGCATAAATGGTAATGGTCCCATGCCAAACCCGTGCTACATGTACTGAAGTATTCTGATGTTCAACATCGCGATCCCATCCCGCATGCAACACACTCGCCAGGCTTTCAGACGATCTTCGATGACAGATGCATATCTTCATCACAACAGCCTGACACGCGACGTCTGAAGTAATCCAGTTAATTAACTCATTGATATCACAATTTCACCTTTCCCCTGGACTACCGGGGTAGGCCACCATCTGTTCTTTTTGGGAATATCCGGAGCGACCAACATAACGATCACCCTGATAGTAGACAAACGAATCTGTCTTTCGTGAACCTGTTTTTTGCGTTCGTGATTGCGTTGAAAAAAATTTGGAGGTTATGGAAAAAATGAGAGATATCTGCTTCGTGATCACACAAATGTTCTGTGAAACGTTTTGAATCTGCTGAACGAAAACGATGCTTGTCAAGAAGCTGTTGCTCGGTGCCTTGGTGCTGCTCTACAGGCCAGCTGCGGCGCAGTACGTCAGACCAGATTGGTTCGACCGCATTGAGGCGGAAGACCAGAGCGGTTTGTTGAAGCGATGCTTCAAACGCCAAGATGTATCTCCCGAGCAGGGCCGACGTTGTGCTAGAAGGCCAAAGTTGTGCTACTTTGGTACTCAAGACTGCGCTGGGGTTGGCCCTCACCCAGAAACCAGGTGCTTTTGCGACGGACAGGCAGGATCGAGGACTTGGAACTGTCAAAACGCAACTTGCCCCACTGAAATCTTAGATGAAGACGTCTCGAACAACCCACCAAGCATTACTGATGTGTGTCCTTCTGACGCTCCTCCAGGAGCCAACGTTGGATGTGTCGATGACTTGGTTTGCACATACGAAGCCTCTACCAATTTGCCTGACGGGTCTCCGTGCACTGAAACTACGACGTGCTCGTGCACGAGCTCTGCTCCATTTCTCTGCCAGATCGAAATTGCTTGCGTCTCGCCAGACCCGCCAAGCTTTCCAGGCCCAGGCGAAGGCGAAGACCCACCAAGTATTACGGATGTATGCCCTTCTGACGCTCCTCCAGGAGCCAACGTTGGATGTGTCAATGACTTGGTTTGCACATACGCAGCCTCTACCAATTTGCCTGACGGGTCTCCGTGCACCGAAACTACGACGTGCTCGTGCACGAGCTCTGCTCCGTTCTTTCTCTGCCAGATCGAAATTGCTTGTGTCTCACCAGACCCACCGAGCATTACGGATGTCTGTCCTCCTGACGGTCCTCCTGGAGCCAACGTTGGATGCGTCGATGACTTGGTTTGCACATACGAGACTAGGACCACTTTGGAAGACGGATCGCCATGTACCGAAAGCTCTACATGCACTTGCACAAGCCCAGGCAACTTCATCTGCGAGGCTACTCTTTCTTGCGTCTCGGCAAACCCGCCGGTCTTTGAGGAACCGCCAAGTCTTGAACTTGAACTTGTCCTTGCCTGTCCCCCAGACACTCCTCCAGGACCCAACTCCGCATGTGTCGATGACTTGGTTTGCACGTACGAGGATGCGTTCGAGCTCCCCGACGGAACTCCTTGCATGGAAGTAACTACTTGCTCCTGCACGAGCCCAGGTGCCTTCCTCTGTGAGATCGCACTTGACTGCGACTTCATAACTGTATCACCAGATCCACCAAGCCTTACGGATGTCTGCCCTCCTGACGCTCCTCCTGGAGCCAACGTTGGATGTGTTGCTGATTTGGTTTGCCCATACGAGACTGAGACCACTTTGGAAGACGGATCGCCGTGTATCGAAAGCTCTACATGCACTTGCACAAGCCCAGGCAACTTCGTCTGCGAAGTGGGCACCATTTCTTGTGTCTCGGCAAACCCACCTAGCTTCCCTTGATTGCCAGCCACCAGGAACAACTTTCGAGAACTAGTCGTATTGAGAATTTAATATGCATTTATGGTACTCTTAGCCTTATGCATAGACTACCACTTACCACACGTACTAGTAGAGATATGAGGTGCGGTGTTGTACGGTGGGGTAGTGGTTGTCAAGATCGAAGTTGCACCAAACAACGTGGCGACCACAGTGCTATTGCAGCGGGAGCGACCCGAAGTTCTTGCAGGTAATGTCTCTCCGCCTTCTGTACGGTACATGTACTCCAAAGGGAAGAATTCATAAATTGCATTGGCGTGGCGAGACGACGACTACAGCTCTTCGTAGAGGTGCGAAACCTGAGAGTGAACCCTCTCCAGCAGTTGCTGCGTTCAGAGCGTACGGGGATCGACGGAATAGCTGTTTGATCCGCACATCAAGGCCTAGGAGGCAAGATGTTGCTGAATGTCGGGATGCTAGCTAAATAAGCTAACTACGTGAGGGGCAGTACAAGTAAATTTTGGTTCGTCTCTAGATGATTTTGAAGAGTGCAACTATCTCCCTGGACTTTTTCACCGACCCACATTCATCGTCTCGATCAAGCATATTTCAAAGGACTTTTCCTCTATTGGGCCCAGGAGTCTCATCAAAACTGTACCACCGCGGAGAGGCAACCCTTCAACCGTGACGCAAAACATATTATTATTATTTCAGGATTTTAGCGGATTCAATTCTGCACCAGCTTGGCTTTTTTCTACCTGTACGAATGACAAACCTGTGATGTGATTCAACTCAGCGAAAGGCGTTCAGGTAGACGACTCCGCTGCGACTATACTGTGACTGGCATGGGTTGTTGAATTCTGCGTTTTACCTGGATCCCTCTTGTCTGCTTGACAATCGCCTGCCACTATGATCTGGGTCATAAAACAGCTCTTCAGCTCCCCAACAAAAAAGACATTCTTCTCGTGACAATCCTCGTTGCCGTTCTCCAGGCTGCAACGGCAGACGCCGCCTCGTGCCCTTACTACGACGAGTCCGATCTCAATGGTGATGCGGCTCGACTTATGAACTGACATTCGCCAACCGAAAGCGATTCACCACCAGAGACGCCACTAGCCAATTCAACCTCCATTTTAACGAATCATATTATGAGACCGCTTACAAGCTACACAGTTGGCTTTCCATGAAACGAGGATGCTCTTCTTCGAATAAAAGGATTCGTCGTTAGCTGTAGTTCTGATTACAGTATTGTTGTTGTCTACTCCCAATCTAGCTCTAGTAGAGTCCCGAAATGAACAAAAGTAAAGAAGCCAGAGAGACAACGGAGTACAAGCCAATTACTGCATCTGCAGCACTCGTATCGTAAGATGAATCAAGACTAAAGTGGGAAGTGGATGCCAAGTTACTCAGCGCCCGACAGGATCCATCAAACAACCGCCAAATTCGCCCCCTACCAAGAACTTCCAGATCCGCCGACTATGGTCCAGCAGTTACCATAATCCAACTCCTGGCAACAGGACCCTGGTTGGGATGCAGCAGCGTATAATTTCCTCCAGAACCCTTGTAGTAGTCGACCAAGTCAGCCAAGGCAAGATCACGATTGAAGTCGGGGAAGTATGGCACGGACTACCGGGTAAAGCCTACATGGGAACATGTCAGATAGCTAGCTAGATAGCTACACGTAGTAGCCTTACAAGCAAAAAAAAGTACTACACGCAATCGTTGCCAGATAAATCCGCGCAACAAGTACATGAAATCTGTCCGCAGTCAATACGAGGAGTAATGTCAGCGTCGCACACTGCAGAAGAGAAGCTTCCGGTCAGTTGGGTTAAATAGAGCCACAATATACCCAACTTCGATAACTCTTCCAGCTCCGAGGGAATTTTGCCAGTGAAGGCGTTGCCTTGGAGTTCCAACACCTTCAGTCTCGTCAAGAGACCAAGCTCAGTCGGAAGGTTACTCGTCAAGTCATTGAACTTCACATTCAATTCAGTCAGCTTCGTCAATATGCCAAACTCAGAGGGTATAGGTCCAGTCAGTGCACTTGCGGGCATATCGAACCACTCCAAATTGATCATGTTTCCAATCTCAGTCGGAATCGTACCAGAAATATCGTTGGCGGGGATATCCAACCACTCCAGGTTGATCAACATGCCGAGCTCGCTGGGAAAGGGCCCACTCAAGTCGTTGGATGAGAGTTCCAAGGTGATTAGAGCCGTCAAACGTCCAATCTCGGTTGGAATTGAACCAGTCAGCTGATTGGCGGGAAGATCTAGCACCGTCAAATTGGTCAAGAGTCCAAACTCGGAAGGAATAGCGCCTGTGAAGTCGTTGAACCGAATATCAATATCTGTCAGACTAGTCCAAAGTCCGACCTCGGAGGGAATCGTGCCGGTCAAATCATTCCGCCACAGAAACAAGTCTATCAAGTCGGACAAAAGACCGAGCTCCGTTGGAATTGTTTCTTCCAAGTCATTGTTAGAAAGCTCTAGCCGGGTCAAGCTAGTCAGTTGACCGAACTCTGAGGGAATTGGGCCAGTCAAGCTATTGTTGTAGAGCGGAATTTCCATCAAGTTGGACAAGAGACCGAGCTCTATAGGGATTGTGTTTTCCAATGCGTTGGTGTTGAGATCCAGCCGCGTCAAACTTGTCAGGCGACCTATCTCCGAGGGAATGGGACCAGACAAGCTATTGTTGTAAAGATCCAGTCGTCTCAAGTCGGACAAGAGTCCAATCTCGGTTGGGAGGGTGTCATCCAAATTGTTGCTCCAAAGCTCTATACGAATCAACTCAGTTAGGAGGCCGATTTCCGATGGAATCGGGCCAATCAGCTCGTTAGCGTAGAGCGACAATCGTCTCAAGTCTGTCAATAGACCAATCTCTGTGGGGATCGTACCATCGATATTGTTCATCCAAAGGTCGATCCGCGTCAAACCCGTCAGAAGGCCAATCTCGCTTGGTAGAGACCCCGTAAGCTGATTGTCTTTGATATCCAACCATGTCAAGCTAGTCATGAGACCAAATTCAGTTGGAATCGAGCCATTCAAGTTGTTCAAGGATAGTTCAAATTCTGTCAGAGCTGCCATGAGCCCAACTTCCGTGGGAATGTAGCTCGAGAACTCATTTTCTGGAATGTCCAACTCTACGAGCAGTACCAGATTTCCGAGTTGAGAGGGAAGCATACCGGTGAGCCGATTGTCGTTGAGATCGAGATCAGTCAAAGCTGTCAAGAACCCGAGTTCCGTGGGAAGGGAACCGGAAAGAAAATTGTAATACAGGTCCAATTCGGTTAAGCTCGTCAGTTGTCCGATCTCAGAGGGGATGCTGCCAGTGAGGTAACTCATATGAATATCTAAATCCGTCAAACCAGTCAAGAGCCCAATCTCTGTGGGGAGGGATCCGGAAATCTCATTTTCGTAGAGATAAAACGCCGTCAAGCCCGACAAGAGGCCGAGCTCGGAAGGGGGATCTCCCGTTAGTTGATTCTTAAAGAGAGTCAACTCGGTCAAGTTCTGTAATAATCCAATCTCGGTAGGTATGGGACCTTGCAACGCGTTGCCGTTGAGCATGAGTGCTGTCAGCTGCGTTGCTTGGCCAATGGTGGTAGGAATCATCCCCGTGAGCCCTTGCTCGCTCAGATCTACTGTCTCGCCGCAGTTCTCCAAGTTGGGCCAGCTGCACGTAACGGCAGTGCACTGGCAGCATTCTTGTTCCTTTCTGTGTAGCAGTGATCGTGATCTAAGGACCGCTGGGTTCGCGTTTCTTCTCGACCAGCGTCGCCGCGAACCACTCTTGAAGACAGCCACCGCAACGAGCGTTGTAAAGACCAAGCTGGCTAGATTCGAGACGATGAGGGAACGAACCAGGCTCATGACAATTGCTTAGGGGGTGGGTGGTGCTGGGGGTGCCAGAGAGTGAGCTGATGTGATGTGAAATGAAAATTTAAACGTGATTTGGATTATTGAAACCTTGAAGCGGGGCCGTGACATGGTAGCGAACTCTTCTTCAACTTGATACAGGATATGAAAAGTGGCGAAAGAATAACGGTTCAATGGTTCAATCCCCCTCAATGTATCACTTGGCCGTTTGGGATGTCGAAGCCCCTCCCGTACTCATCCACCGTAGGAATGGTCCAAGCAACCGTTGATCAAGGACATACAACATGAATAATGAGAGGTCTGATGCCGTGTCATGTCGTACAAAGTGAACTTGATGCCATGCCAAACAAGACTCATGAGCCACATCCAAGCCTCTTAGTCTGTACTGTAGATGCTCGACTTCAAATCGAGGCAGACGGTTAACACGCGCGATGTCGGATCTCTCTCCAGGTGCTTTGTGTCTGCGGCGTATCTACACCTTAAGTCGTGGAGCCCTCCTGGAATATGCCAGATAGAGTTAGTCAGCACCGATAGGTTCGCGGCCGCGCAATAGTACATTACATGTAGGCACTAGCTAGTAACCCCAAGTGGTGTTTTTTTCATTTGCCGCAACGGACAAAATTAAATGAGAGAAAAGGAGAGACGACGACCAGCGAGGGGATTCACAACGCATCGTCGTTTGCTCGAGCATGCGTTGTTGTTCACTCTTCAATCTAAAAGAGGACCCAACGCATGGTCCTCTGCGGGACTATCCGTTGCAACTGTTACGATGAAGACCCCAATCAAACGAATTGATTGGAGATGAAGCTCACTCTTCGGTTCTGTGTGGGAAGAGGGCAGAGAGGTGCTGGTATGTCGGGGGAGTCGAAGAATTTGTGATGTCAAGTTGTGGAAACTTCCATTCTTTGTTAGTAGTTTGGACAGTGCGGAAAGTTGCACTGGTTTTCGTAGCGTGTACCGTGCACCTTCGAAACTTCGTGTAGCAAAACTAGTTTGGACACAGACTTAGCGCCATACTATCAACTTACTCTCAAGCAATGGCTATGTCAGCGAAGAAGAATCCACCCTCATCTGAGCAACAGGCCAAGAAGCCTCGTAGGCAATGGCGAAAGGACTTTCATCTACCAGAGCCACCGGAGTTCGAATGGATTGCTCCTACCGGCACCTACGCTAATGCCGAGAGTGATACTCCCGATTCACTTCTTGCTAAAAATACTTTCATTGATAAGAGCGCCGCGCTCTATGAGCTTCTCAAAGATCGTTTTGCTGACGACATCCGCGATTTCGCTACCATCCCAATCTTATTGGTGTATCCACGCAGGTTTGCCAAGACCACCCTTCTCCGGTTTATAGCAGCTGTGTACACTCCACTGCCAAAGACCAATGGCCGCGAGAGCACTGCCGTGAAGTCCAAGATCGCTTCCCTTGAGAAGGGACCAGAGCTGCTTGCTTTTGGTATGCATCCGGTACTGTATCTTGACATAATATCTGTTGAGAATGTTTCCAACCTGAAGACCTCTATCAAGCGTTCCTTGAAGATAGCTGGGCTTGAAGCGCAGGAGCTTGCCTTGTTTGACGAAAGTTTAGATCCAGCTGGTCTGGTCCGAGCAGGTGTTGACGCCCTAAACGACCGATTCCATAAAGAGACTGGCGACAACACGAAGACCGTTGTACTGATTGATGAGTACGACCAGCCATTCCGAACAAAAAGTCCAGACGAAGCATTGAATCGCCAGCTCATCACTATCTACAACCTTACCAAAGAGTATGCGTGTGGCATCAGCCTCATGGTGCTCTGCGGGCTGACTCGTATTGTGGGATCAGGCCTCTCAAAGCTGAACACCATCAAGGACGTCGGCCGAGATTTGATATATCATGGACTCTGTGGTATTTCAGCTAGAGAACTCGTGAGCTGTGTCGGCACACAGCTCGACGAACTCTCGAATAAAAAATACAAGCGAGACTTCAAGGTTATTCTCAAAGAGGAGTTTAGTGTGCGATGGAATGGATTCCGGTTTGGTATTTTGGGAATCCAGGAAGCCTGGATCCTGACGACGAAGAAGGTGGCGGTGCTTTGTTTAGCCCGATAGATGTCTGGGAGTTGATTGGGTCTCTGTCGATGGATAAGGTACAGCCAACATCAAGGTGGATGAGTACAATGCAGGCTGAGTTCGAACTCGCAAGCTTTGGTGAAGCATTTATCGGTTCAGACGAGAAACATTTGAAGTTGTTGCGATTGTTGGAGGGAGGCTGGGCAGAAAGTGGTGCATTCACTAAAAGTATGGCGAGGGAGGAATATATCACTTTGACCAATGATAATCATGTGATGAAAGTGTTGTTCGAGCTAGGGTTGCTGACAGTGAAGGATCGATCCAGTACGGGCTTGATGATTCTACTGGGCTCCCCAGACGGAACGTGCCATGACCCAGCTCACTAGGAAAGTTTGCCATCAACAGGTCGGGCAGCAGCAAGCCAATTTCTATCTCTCGGAAGACGGGTTGAATGAAATACTAACTGTTGTCACAAAAAAGATCGACAACCTTTATGGGACGGCAGGGCCAAAAACAATGCGGGAATACCCTCTCCAGGATCATACCTACTTCGAGCTCCTGCTTCGATTTCCAGTAATCGAACAGGCATCAAAATCGTACGAGTTGTTCAAAGAGGTTAGTATGCAAGTCACGAGGAGTATAATGCGTTGCCGTTTGTCATCCTACAATCTCACAGTTTTCTTCATTTGAATATCTGAATATCATTCCTACAGGTTTTTGCGAGCCGCACATCTCCCGACGATTCGAAAATGAAGCGTGGGTTCAATGACATAGCAATTGAGCTGCGAGCAACGGTGGTTGGCGCAAAGTATCGTACAACGCCCCAGCTTCATTCCGAATGCATGTTTGCAGGAAAGGTTCTTTCCACAATCGAATCAGTGGTCCCAATTGGACTCGTCGTCAAAGAGAGCTTGCTGTGTTCGACACCATTCGAGCACGTACTGTAAGAGAGCAGAGACACACTTCCTTTATGAACTCAAAGCAGCTACCACCACGCACGTTTTAAATAGTGAACGTCTCTCGAAGTAGACTGGCTCGTAAATTCACTTAGGTTACATCGAGGCATCGGCTTTAGCCACCCATTTCTCATCCAATTGCAGGTCGTCTCGAATTTTGTCATGAAATTCTTTGAGGATCACAACAAGGTCTGCATCTTCCTTGTATTGCTCCATCAAAGCATTTAAGTCGCCAAGCAAGAAAGCTTGTTGTTCCTTCGTGAAGCCAGGTAGATAGTCCTCAAACTCGTATCGATACTTATAGTAGTGTTCCAGCCCTTCCTTGCCACCCACGCTTTGATACCAAAGACACCCCATGTCTTCCTTTGGGGCAATCGCAAACCCCGCTTTCTCCATGAGAGTGGCCAGTTTCTCCACCACTCCAGGTCCTCGTTGAGCATCCATCAAGTGGTCATGAACGAGGTACATGCCGACCTTGTAGTTGTAGCTCTTCCACGCGTGGAGCTGTTTCTTCCATCCTTCCCACAAACCATTCTCCAACGAATCATCACGAGCCTTGCGCCACTCGTCTTGTGGTTGCTGACCTGGCAATTTGGCATACTTGATGCGCTTCCCATTGAGAAAGGCTGGCATGACAGTCACAGGGTTGCGCATCAAAAAGACAATGTCGGGCCAAAAGACATTGGCCTTTGAATCCGGACCCGGTTTCATTTCCACCATGGGGTGAATAATCATACAAGCCGCTGTTTCGGTTTTGCCGAAACACTGACGTAGACCCATCTTTTTGCTGGACGCGTAAAAGGATTTCGCGCCGGCACCCAAACCAGTCATGGCTTTGATAAGATTCTTGATAAAGTTGTCGTCGATGGAGTTTGGGTACGAAGGGAACCACAAAGGTTTGGTGGTCCATGGTTCTGTGCGAGAGGGAGGTGTTCTGACAGTACAGCCTTCGTACTTGGAAAGATCGGGTAGAGTTGGTTTTGCCTTTGCCTTTGCAGGTGGTGGTGGTGATGCGGCAGACGACTTGGTATCAGTGGAAGAGGCGGCCATTGAGAGCTGGGCTGCAGCAGCGCTACTTGAAGTTGGATCAACTGGAGCTGGAACAGCTGGGGTCCTGAGCAGGACGTACTTGAAGTAATAAGGCACAGCCGCGCATAGGAGCAAAAGCAAGATAATTTTGAGTAAACGGACAGGCTGCAGGGTGAGCAACACGTTGATTCGGCTGTAGATTTTGTTGGTTGATAGGTGTATGGTGTTGTTATCATCATCAGCAACCTCTGATTTGTCTTCGTATTCATGCTGATGAGCCAGAGTGGCAGTCTCGGACTTTGAGTCCTTGGCTGGACGAGCTGTCCTTGTTTGTCTTTTGTGTAGATCTACCATATTCGTATCAATATTATTCGTATTACCAGCACTCGTTTTATTTTGGATATCTTCCATCTGATGGGAAGAGCTTCTAGTATATGTACTTGTACGTGTAGGTGTCCGTGTCCGTGTACCTCGCTTTAATCTACTCGTACGTGAATAGGAAGACTCTGGACCCTCAAGGGATCGTAAGTTCAAGTGGGCTTAGCACCGTCTAAACAATAGATCAACACAGTTACAGCTTTCCGAGTCAGGGCCTTGCATCAACTACAATTGTACCCTTTACAGTACTAGTAGGGATGATTGCAATGTTAACTGTCGTCCAATGTTGAATGTGTTGATGTGTGATGATGTTGAATAAAAACTAAAATGGATCTGCCAATTTCGAAATTTGCCAAAATATTTCTCAAAATAGAATTTGAGCAATTTATTTGTTTTCTTTTTGGGTCGATTTCGCGGATTGGCAACCAAATTTAAATTTATAACCCCAATGCTACGAAGGAAAACACTGCAACAGCAATAGTACAGTACAGTACAGCAAGAGCGCATCAAGCATCAATGTTGATAGAGATCTCGATCCAGATCAGTTGAATCAAAGAATCAGCAGGTTGAATGCTGCGTATTCACTTGAAACGTGTACTCAACAACACTCGAACAGACGTACTTGTACTTGAAAGTGACTGAACTTGAAACTATCCAGTCTACTCTACTCTACTCTACTCTACTCTACTCTACTCTACTCGTGAAGAGAAGTGAAGTGAAGAATGAGGGCTACCGCTTCAGCGCGTAAACCTACACAGACACCTATGAATACAAATATGAATAGAAGAATAGGAGGCAAAAAGACAAAGGGAAGGAAGGAAAAGGAAAAGAAACCATTGGATCTGACAGAGATTATTTCTTACTATGCGATTGGCTTCATGCTCTACCGTATCTTCTTCTTGCTACGTGCCATGATGTTGGCGCCACCTGAGAATCAGAATCAGTACAACAACGTAGATTGGTTAGACCAAATTAAGATGCAAAAGCCTCAGCTGGGAGCAGCAGACTACTCAAAAATGAAGGGAATAAGATCCTCTTCAGGACGAACCTTTCTCAAGTACTCTTCATCGCCCTGGGAGACCAAGTGGACTTCTTCCATGGACGACTTTGTAAAGACAAACACAGTCTGCACTCAAATATCCTTCGATACCGACTTGATTCGAACCTTTTTCAATGCCACTTGTACAAGTACAGCGCAAGACAACCAAGACTTGCACAAAAATCACCAGGGATGGTGCAAAATTGACGATGCACAGGCACCCCTCTTCTTCAACGTTCATTCTGGAAAAGTCAGCGGATCGAAACCGGGTCCTCTTAGATCCACTGAATTTAATCCGCCTCTACCAGTCACTGTCGATCAACCAGAGAGTCCTGTCTTTTCGAAACTCATTTATCGTGACGACCATACCGGCACTCTAATCTACGAGTATGTGGAGCCTCTCATAAGTCGACTACGCCATCCATTGGATTGCTGTGAATATGCCTACAAGATTGGTGCGAATTTCAAAAAGCCGCCTCCCAACTGTCTGTATTCGTCCCGATTGGGAGTCAGTCGGACTCAGTACATTCCTCCCTCTCACAATGACGGCTTTGCGAATACACACTTTTTTGATTCGAGCGCCACTCATTGGACCCGTTTCAAGTCGTCTCTATCCTATGTCACTGCGGTATGGAAGCGACATGGGATTCAATTTTCGCACTTTCACGTCTATGAGGGGAAGGCATCCAAAGACAAGTTCATGGGATCGGTACCAGAGGAACACCAGCCTAAGATGGACTATCGAATAGCCAGTCCTGCAGAAACGACAGATTTTGTCAAGGAGATTGTGGCCCAAACGAAACCAGACGACTATGTCATCTTCAAGCTGGCCTTGGATGATCCAGAGGCAGAATTGAGAGTATTCAATGAGCTTTTGGAAAACCGACTCAACGTTCTAGACCATCTCGACGAGTTCCTCTACACGATTCCGATACCCGCAAACATCTCAGCGGATGCCATGGAATACGGTCCCTGGTACAAGCGCTTTATTCAACTGCGGCAAGAAGGGGTGCGAGCACACTCCTATTCCGATGAATCAACGACATAAGAGTACACGACGTAGTAACCAGGATTCTGGGCATTCGCAATGTTGTCTTCGCAATACAACCATCTTCTAGCTTCTCGCACAAACATCAGACTACATTATGTAAGCCCAACTTCTTAGTCCATCGGTAAGACTGAACTTACAGTTGCGGTACACGCAC
>JAVCKV010201367.1:0-16697 GCA_032274145.1 Herpochondria borealis | reverse complement strand
TATAATCTCCTCTCAAGAAGATACTTTTTTGAGTAGAATCCTTATTAATGATTCTCGAAACAGCGATTCTTTTAAAGCTTTATCCAAACTTCCAGATAGTGTTTGGCGAACACCTCACTTCTTTAGAACAGACGCTTCACGTTCTAATGGCATCTATGAAATACAATGCCCAGGGTCAGGGTGGGGTGATACTATATTATTAGAAAAAGTTTATTCTAACTTAAATGTAATTCCAAATTCTTTTGGCTATGACCTACAAAAGTCATTTGTAAATAATTTAAAATCTTTGACATCAAAAAATAACCCCAACATACTTCATCTTTTAGACAACTCATCAAGCCCATCATTGATGAGATATTTTTTATTTAAGACATCTGGTGATATTAAATATTGTGGGTATGATAAGGATGCAAGAAACAACAATGTTCATTTTGTTAGGTCACATTCTGTTCAAAGTCTAATTAGTGAAAACTTATTTTATAAAAGATTAAAAAAGGCTGAAGATGGAGATCTTATTTTTGACTTACCTCCAATTTTGATATTTGACCAAAAGATGATCCTTACTTTACCCTTTCTAAAGGAAACGAGAGAGCTCTTTTCAGACGACATACGAAATACTCTTGTATACACTTCTGTATTAACGGATAAAGGTTTTTTTGATGAGAATGATAACTGGATAACAAAAGAGGACTTTTTTGAAAGGAAGCCAAGAAATAGAAAGTATTATTTAAAATATGGTGGCTGTGACACATCAATAAATTGGGGAAGCCTTGCAGTATATAGGTTAGATAGTAATAAGTTTAAAGAAATTATGGAAATGGCTATGGATGATTTCACGAAGAATAGACCTTGGGTAATTCAGCCAGATGTTAGTGATAAAGAAGTTATTAATTATTTTGATTTAAAAGGAAAGGAGCATAAAAATAATAAAATGACGTCTAAATATTCAGTATTTTATGGACCTAGTGGGCTTATGTCTATTCGTTCTCATCATAGAGGTCATAACAAAGTTCACGGTCAAGAGGATTCAGTGGTAGGTCTTGTATATTAGCATGATTATTTCAGGAGAAAAAATAACGCAAGATTTTATAACAAAAGGATATTCTCTTTTGAAAATAGAAATGAAAGAATATAATAATATTTTAAGCGTATCAAAAAAATTTCATTCTCTTCCAATTTATGAAAAAATGGACTGTAGATCATCTGATGATCTTTGCGGCCTTGGTTTTAGAACAAAAGAACTTTTGGAAAGTAAAACAAAAAACTATCTTAATAATCGAGTTTACTCATCTTTCGATTACTTAAATACTGACTCTGCTATCTCTAATAAAATTCCATTGTTTAAACAAGATTATTGGCCTGAAAACAAAAAAGTAATCAAAGAAATTGAAAAAACATATGAGGAGGTACAATTGTTAAGTAAAAAAGTATCTATTGAAATATTAAGAAATCTTGGTTTATCTAATACTGATCAAATAATAAATAATAACATTTCTATAGCTAGGTTACTTGAGTACAACTTGGTAGATTATACGAGTAAAGATCATACGGATTATGAATTGATAAGTCTTATATTTTCTTCTTGTGACGGACTACAAGTGAAGTCAAATATGGGAAAGTATGAATTTGTATATTCTAACCCAAATGAGATTATAATTTTGCCTGGAGATATGATACAGGTTTTATCTAAAGGAAAAATTAAATCAACCATGCATAGAGTGATAAGTGCTAAAGTACCACGTTATTGTTATGTTTTTTTTCAAGGTGTTGATTTTTCTACACCTATTAATTATGACTGTGGTAATTACATTTATAAAAATACTTTTGGAGGTCATTTGATAGGTTTTCTAGCTCGAGGGTGTAAATATTCTGATAAAGAAATTAAGAAGTTGGAGGAATATTTAAATTGTGATATTTTAAGTTCTAATCCTTTCAAGAATCTTTAAATAGATGAAACTAATAGAAGATTTGATGAGTTACAAGATTGCATTATGACTGTCACTATCGTTACCATTTCATAATGCATTCTTGCTAAGGATTAATCCTTAGAATCCTTTTTAATGTTATGAATCGATTCTAAAAACTCTCTTTCATCATGAGATAGATCCATATCTTCTATTTTAGTAGAGGATTCATAATCTCCGGAATTTAATCCGTTTTTAAATTTTATTTCTTTCATTCTCCCAAAGATTAAAGGATACTTAAACTGTAATTCATCATCTGAAAGCTCACTACCTTTCTTAATATGTCTAAATTTAGCTCCTACAATTATGTCATAGATTGAATAATTAATTTCACTAAAAAGAGTATTCTCATTTGTTATTTCTAATATGTTTTTTGGGTTATTCATAATTTTCTGTACGACTGATTTGTCATGTCGAAGAAAAATTTTAGAAGCTAGCATATCAATATTTTCTGAAGTGTTATTGCCGTTATTAAGAATAAAAGTAACTGAGTAAATTTCTTTTGAATCAAATAATTTTTTGTACTCTTCGATTAAAGATTTTTTTACCAAGTTCCTATCTATTTCATTCAAATCACCATAAAAATTTATGAGATCATCTTCCAACAGAGAAGTGTTTTTATAATTAATTTTATTTAAAAATTTCCAAATATCCATATCTGATTTTCTATTGCAAGCTAATGCTACTAATATCATTAAGCAAACAAATATAAGTTTATTTTTGTGAGTCTTGTTCATCTGTTCCAGATTCGTTAGTTAATACTACTCTTGCTTTTTGTAAATCATTCAAACTTCCGAGTTCTTCTAAATTGACCGTTCTTCCTGCAATATGAGTTCTTTGAGGTGCTTTAGCGTTAGGTAGATTAGTCAGGTCTTGTAATTCACCAAATTTGACGGTTTTGGTTTCATAATCAATTTTTGCTGTTATTTGATATACATTTACACCTTTTGCTCTTGCTCTTCTAATTACAGATTTTCTTATTTTAACACCTTCAAAAGTAACAAAAACTAATGACGCTAAACCTTCTTGTGTTGCTCTATAATTACTTGGTTTTATTTTATCACCTGTATGCCAGGTACCTTTTTCCTTAGCTAGTGAATTGATCATGCCTCTTATTTGTCTCGTTAGGCCTAAGTCATATTTTGTAGATTTAAATTCATAGTACACTGATTCAAAACTCATATAAGACCCAGGATAACTATCTGGAAAAAATAATCGAGTAAAACCTACTGCATCCGGTCTTACCATTTTTCCATCAATAAACTTGGCTGTTTGAAACGTAAAGTTTAATCCAGACCTAATTTCGCCAAAAACACTTTGCTCCATAGCCGTATACACTAATGCTTCAAAAAGCCCTCCTTTAATTCTATTTCTAGCAATCATAGGCATCGTTTTAGGATCGAGACCAGTTTGAACCATAAGTAGATATGCAAAGAGTTCAAACTTCACTGCCTCTATACTTGGCACTGGAGCTTCTCCATTCTTATCTATATAAAAAATAGGATTGTTTGCTGCAAAACTATAAGGCGACATTGAAGGGAAGTCTGCTCTCCTCGGATCTATTGATAAAAACCTTCCAACTCTACTATCATACATTCTAGCTCCAAAGTCATAACTACTTCCTCTGTTTCCATATATTTCTCTGTCAGATTCTTTTCCATTAAACCCATAAGAATCGTCATCAGTTGGATGATGGTAACGATTCGGCATTAACATCCCAAAAGGATAGTAATCGGAATAAGAGATGACATCAGGATTGTATGACAGAATAAAATCTCTATCATCTGAGAGTAATTCAGTTAATTTTCTATCAGAGATAACTTCAAGCACATTTCCAAGGTGGTTAGATAATTCATATCTTTTGTTTCCAAGAATTCTATAACTATCGTCATAGTTAGTTAGCATTTGATTATGCCCTACATCATACAGTACAAGATCTTCATTTCTGGTTCCAAGCCTACTGCTTCCATAAATATGAAAATCATTTAAAGTAAATCTTTCATTACTATAAGTATCATCAGGAGTATGTTCGTTACTCTTTTTGTAAGTCGCTAGTACATTACCTTGTGCATCTCTTACATAGAAAGAGCTAGTATAAAGGCCTCCAGAATTGATTGCTGTTTTAGAGATACGGTTACCCATTGGGTCATAAGCGAATTTTATAACATCCCCTGAAGCTTTAGTGATTTCGGTTATTTTATTGGCTACATTCCATTTTATATTGGTTATACCTTCTTTAATATCAGAAGTAAGTCTTCCAATATCATCATAAGAATAGTTTCCAATAGCTTGTCCATCTAAATCAACTATATATGGACTACCAATAGGATCGTGTACGTAATTTAGTTTATTATTTTTACGAACTGTTTTAGAACTGCCATTCTCTGTAACTCCTATTGTTTCCAAATAATGATAAGTGAAATCGTCCATTTGCTCTGGAATATGATGATATAGAGTATTCGGATCACTTGGGTCATCAGCTTCTAGTGCTGATCCATTTCTATTTAAATATGTAATGTTTCCGTTTCCGTCATAGGTGTAATTTGCGACATACCTTTCATGAATTATCCCTGAAGGATCTAGAGAATTATCGATATAAATTTGATCATTTTCTTCATCCTGAGAGAGGAAAGGGGTAGAGTTTTTGAGTCTATTAAGTTGATCGTATTTATAAGTATTTCCTGCAACTTGAATTTTATTTTCATTATGATCAGTTAAACCAACAATCATTTTAGAGATATTTCCATTGAATAAATCCGGACTTTCATTATTAAACTGGCTCCCTCCAAGGTCAGCAATTACAGCATCTTGCCCTCCTGTATTTTGATAATCATCTGAAAAATAATGTAAGCTAAATCCAAAAGCATCTCTACCAAAATAATTGTTCAATCCAGAGGTTCCATCTAAGCCAATATCATAAATATTATTACTTGTTGAGGAGTTGACTGTTTTTAGCCAACCTTGGATGGTATAAGCATAATCTTGACCTTGGACATGTTCGTCACCAATTTCAGAACGGGCTAACGGACCATGAGGATAATATAAATTTTTACTTTCTTTCTCCCAAATTGTTCCGTTTTTAGAGGTGTAAGATACCGTTAGTCGACTATCAGCATCATATTCATATTTATGTATGAATTGATCTTCATATCCTTTTTGATAAGTAACTTGAATTACATTACCACTTATTAAATCATATCTGTAATCAATGGTTTTATAAGGATTCAGATTCCCTGAAATGGTTAATTCATCATTGTGCTGAATCATCTTCTTCACGTTTCCAAGGTAATCATAGGAATAATAGGAGGAAGAAACTGGGTTAACGTTATTATCTGCATCAGTTCCATTAACAAATTTTGATACACAAGATATTCTATTTCTTAAATTCTCCAGAGGATCATAAGCATAAAATGTAGGAGCCTCATTATAATAAGTCTTTACAATTTCTCTTCTACTAGAAGCTAATGCTTCCCAGGCGTTCCAGGTTGTTGGAGAAGAGGAAGAAACGGTATTTGTTCGTGATATTTTATCTGTTAAGTTATTAGAATTTATTAGTTCTCCTACTTCTGTTATTCTACCTAATCCATCATAAACAGTATAGCTATATGCATTATTAGTCGCTTGAAAAGCATTTTGAGAAGCAATTAACCTGCCTAAATAGTCATAGAAGAAAATACTTTTCCCTCCGTCAGGTGTAGTTTGTTCAGTTAATTGATTTAATGAATTGTATTTATAATTAGTTTGCATTGCATATTCAGCATGAACGAAAGCAGAAGTAGATGGCGTTTGCCTATGAGCAAGAATATCCCCATTCTTACTTGCATTATGTAAATCTTTTGTCTCATCAAATCCTTCAGGTTTTTGATATACTCCTTCTGGAGAAACAGTACCAACTAAGTTTCCAGCTTGGTCATAATAATACAAGGTGTAATGATATTCTCTCAATTTGTATTGGTAAGTAAAACTTTCATTATCCATTACATTGTCTATACAAGTAGATGAATAATTATTTATCCAATCCTGAGCTTTTGATTTGATAAAATCATTGTAATAATTGATATAAAAAGCAGTTATTGCCTTGTTACTTGCTTTTAAATTACTTTCACATTGATCAATAAAACTAATTCCATTATCAACTGGGCAATCTAACAAAGATGGAAGAGTAACTGGTGGAGTAACAGGATCCATATACTTTATATTTTGCATACAGTTATCATAGGCTATTGAATAATTGGCACTATTTGGATCGCTACCAGATTGTATCTTTAAGTAATACTCTAAATCATGAGAACCTACTAGTGGCAAACCAGTATACAAGGCCGGAAGTTCATAAAGTTCTAGTCCACTATGAACCATAGCTTTGTCTAAAACCATCTCACACCCACAAGTTTCCTCATAAGGAATTGCATTAGGATTTATTTCAGGAGTAGGGCAAGCTCCTAGCTCCATATTATAAGAATTATAAGCAGCTCTTACTTTAGTAAATACATCTTGAAAATCAGCCACAGGAACAGGAAAATTGTTCTTTAGAGTTAATGTTACTGAAGTTAAAGGATAACCCAAAGGGCCACATTCACTATTTTTACACAGACTAATTAAAGCCTGTTTAATATTATCCAGATCATTAGGAAATAAAGGATCATTAATTGCAGAAGCACATTTAAAATCTGCTATCCAAACGTCAGCTGAGTTTTCGCAAAAGGATTCGCAAGCAGCTATGCTTGTTTGGGTAGTAGAACTAGCATTCCAATCAATGAAAGGGTATCTTATCTCAAAACCATCAGTTGTGATGTGGTGATTACCCGTAATACCTTGCAGTGGGAACGGACTTGATGGACAGTTGGAAGTAGCAAGTTCATATTTAGCTTTTTGAGTAAAAATATTGTTGTAATAAATTATAAATTCTGCCGAGGTCATTTGCCAAGAAGCACTCCCTATTAATCCATTAGGACCATGAAATTTAATATAATCTGGATGTGAAGGGTCAATTGCTCCTGAAACTGTTAAGTCTGCAACTTGTGTTAAAGAATAATAAGTTGCAGGAGATGTTGCAGGAAATTTCTCTAAAAAATTATTTTTAGCATTATACATTGCACTACCTGTAGAACCATCCACAATAGTTGTAGGTCCACATTTTATTCCTCCTACTTGAGTAGTTCCATCTGAAACATCATAATTTTCAGGAATAGTATTTGTAGGTTTTACACAGCAATAACTTTGAAAAGTACAAAACTCTGGATGAGCTTCAAGCATAACATTTGCCCAAGCTGGATCCCATTGGGTTCTTACATTATCCCAACTGGTATAGTTATATCCTACTCCATTGTTATTGTTGAAATATGTAAGGTTATGAATAGGGTTGGTGGTAGTATTTAGTAACCAGCCATTTTTGTCATAGGTTGGATCTGCAAGGTCTGGAAGATTATCAAAATATTGACCTAGTGGAGACATGTCATCTTTTAATTTTTCATACATTGCTTCACATGCAGTTGGAGTTTTCTCAACTATTTCACAAGAGGTGGAACAAGCTTGAATTATTACATCTATTGCATTTTTATCGGTAGAAGTATAAGGTGAGATATAATTTATTGTTCCAAAACCACATGTTGTTTGTGTTATTTGATAAACCTGATAACAAATTTCTGCTCCAAGGTCGTTATAATAAGACTTTTTAATTATCTCTTCTCCAGATAGAGGGTCTATAGTCTTTTTAATTCTAATGTAGTTGTCTTCACAATTTTGAATACAAAAGTCGCAATCGGTTGCTAAAGTAGGAGGGCAATACTTATAACACGCTTGAGTTGTTAATGGATTGTTTTGATCAATATAATTATCATAATATGCTTTTAAATCAACTTGAGACAGCTCAATTTCCTTAGTTATTTGATAGGTTCCTACTTTTAAATCTGCAAAAAAAGTGATTGTAACCCCACTACTTAATTTTTCTGAAATTTTATTTGTAGTACTAGTTGTTGTTCCGCTTTGACTAGTCAAATCTATTCTATCTCCCGTTCTTGTATTAGTAATGAAGATAGTTAAATCATACTTGCAATCTCCAGTTAAACAATTTGTGTAGGCTTCTGCTGGTAAACCGTAAGTAAACTCGTAGTTATATGCTGATTGACAAAGAATAGTTTTAGTACTAACTACTTTTGATTGTCCAGAGGTCTTATTGTTATCACTAAAATCTTCAACAATGTCGGGAAATTCACTTTCTTCTGGTTTTGTATCAATATTAACATTTCCATTGGTTGAACTCCCAGAAAGACCTGTCGCAATTGTTCTTCCACTTCCATCAACATAACTTACTGAAGCTTGTCCGTTAGGATCAACAACCATATTCTTTTTGTAGTTGGAGGCTATACCAACATTATTACCAAATAACCTTTCAAGTTCCTGACTATTTGTTGAAGCGTAATAATAATCTGTTGTTTTATCAGTAGTTGGGCCTAATTCAACTCCAACTCCAGTTTGGGTAATTGGTCTATTAGTTCCATCTCTAGTAAATTTTGTTCTGGCATAAGTATATCCATTTGCCTCAGGAATATATTCGGAATTAATTCCTGTTAAACTTCTAAAACTTGAATAATAGTTTGCAGAGCCAATACTATTTTGAGCATCAATAGGAAGTGGACTTTGAAAAGTATTATTTGTTGGATTACTTAAATCAAAATCAGTATAATTGAAATCTGTACTAGTTCCAACAGTACTTAAAGCGACATCTTCATAAAAACGAATTCCTTCACTTGCTACAGGAGAAGGCATGATACTTACAGCAGGTCTACCAATAAAGTCTTGAGTTGTAGTTTGAATAATTGCCGTTTCGTCTGTATTAGCTATTGTTACACTTTGAGTAGGAGATAAAATATTATCATAAAAAGTAATGGCTTGTTTACTTTTTCCTTCTTCAGCATAGGAAATTGAATATTGCCAAGTTCTATCAGCTAAAGGATTAATAAGAGGGTCGTTTGTCCAATAAAATGCTTTTTGATCTAGGATAAGTATTCTATTGTCAGAACTAGGAGGATTGTAATATCCTGTGTATTGCATGTATTCATGTCCGTTACTTGCTAATAATTCCCCTTGGACTGGACAGTTAAATCCTCCTTCTATTCTTTCGTATTCTCCATTTGAATTAAGCCTTTCGTGCACAGGCCTAACTCTAAAAATTAGCAGTGAGCGAGGAAATGCCATAGGTAATTTATAATGATTTTTGTTGGTACTTATTCGAATCGCATTTTTAAAGTCATAATCAAAATCCTCTGTTGTTAAATCTGCAATTCCTACATCAATAGGAAGTATCTCTAGTTCATACCCACTAGAATGAGGTACAAATCCCCACGTTAAAGTCAACTCATTTTGACTTACATCATAAGAAGAGGTTTGGTTATAAGACACCAAGGGCTGTGCTTCTAGTGGATAATTTTTTTTCGATTCTATAATAACTGAAAAAATCATATCCGAAGCTATGGGATCAGCCATGGGGGAATTAGTCGCTTTATCAATAAAATCAACTTGTGAGATATTGATATCTGCACCAATATAATGTATTCCAGATGTATTGGATTTATGAATAATATAATCTATATCTTGATAGTTATTCTCATCTTCCCAATCAACTTTTAGTATTTGAGGTGTAGAAGTAGGATAAGAGTTTCCGTTTTGATCGTATAAGGTAACTGCATAAGTGACTTTTAATTCCCAATTTTGACTGTAATGTTTATGATTTTCACCTGTAAACTCTAGCTTAGTATAAAATTTAGCACTTTCAAAAGTGAATCCGCAAGTAGATGGAGAAGTAGTTATACACGAGTAATCAGAATCATACCAATTGACCATTCCAGGAGTTATATTAACCCCCGTTTTCGAAAAGGTTTGAGAAAACATACCTAAACTTAATGTTATAAAACAAAGTATTAGCAGTATGCTTTTTACTATTTTAATTTGTTTATTCATGTTAGTTTTTTAAATTATTTAATACTTTATACTCTTGATAAGCACCAATTCCTTTGATTTTTTTCTTAGAAATCTTCACTATTTTTTTTTCTGAAAAATGGTTTTTAACAAATGATTTCTTTGACTCAACATCTTTATAATTAACAACAACACTTTTGTAATAAGAATCATTTGTAAAGACGTATTCAAATTTTATAAGATGGTAATCTGTTTTGGAAATAGTGAATATTGTTTTTTTGTTTTGCTCTTTAAGTGTTACTATAAATTTATTATTATCGGAAGATAAATTACTGCTTTTATAATACTTTAAAAGTTCATCAAAAGACCTTGTGAAGACTTCCATGTTATCCTGAGGGTTTATTGATTCTGTTTTTTGAAGCTCTATTGTTCTTTCTTCCTTATCTGCTATTAAATAGTAAGATGAATTCTTTAAGATAAACTCTTTTTCATTTTCACAAGAATATTCTTTTCCTTGAATATGAAATTTTGTTTTTCCTTCTTTTTCAATCGAATCATCAGATTTAGTATATTCTATTTGATACATCATAGAGATTGCATTTTCAAGATAAAACTCATTCATTTTTTTTAGAACTTGTTTAATTTCTGAACTATTATCTTGACTAATAAATCCAAAATTGAAAATAAGTAAACAGATAATTATTATGTGACGTGTTTTTTTAATCATTTCTTTGAAACGTTTTGTTGAGTAGATTGAACTGTTACTATTCCTCTTTCAGTTTCTTTTTTGACCACTGTAACTTTTCCTTCGCTATCCCTTTGATAGAATGTAGCAAAGTTGTTGTTATCTAAAGTAGCTATTAAATTAAGAGATAATGGGTCGTAGACATAAGTTTGCATAGCTCCTTCGTAAGGACAAATTCTAAGGTCATCAAAAAGGGTAAAGGTTGTTCCTGGAGTAAAGTCCAAGGTGATGTTAGAAGTACTTGAAGTTGTGAAATATCCTTCTATTTTTTTCCACCCATCAATTTCATTTTTATGACCAGTTGTACTGGAATATACTGGAACGGCAATCGTTTTGAGAATTGATCCATTTTGGCTTACAATAATTTTCTGACCTCCCATACTTCCCGCAGTTCTTACCCATGCAGAGATAAAGTATTTTTCACCTGATTGAGGTTTGAAATTAGTTTGTTCTTTAGAGATACCACCAGAACCAACAAACATGGCTCTTTTACCTGTATGTCCTGTACTAATACTTTGAACATTTCCAGTAAAGTGACCTTGCATGTCATAATTTTGATGAATACCTCCTGAAGTAGAACCTGAAGATTCTTCAAAACTTTCATAAGCAATTTCTTTATAGTTAGCATTAGCTCCAACTGCTGTCACTACTGAATGTCCATACCCATATAGTTCTGAAGAAGGTATTTCCAGACGATTCTCGTTCTCCACATCATAGCCAAACGGACTGTATAGTGTCATTTTGCTTGTCCATTCCCATTTGTTATTTTGATTATCAGATTCTTGTTTGTCCCATCTAAAAAGTTTAAATGAATCGTACTCTCCGTCTTTATTAATTTTTACTCCATTTATACCAGTTGTGCCTGTTTGTTTTCTGTTTACTTGATATACCCAAGATTTATGTGGAAGCCATGTTCCTTTGTTTTTATAGGCGTATAGATTTACTGATGGGTCTAAAGCAAAAGTTGTATTATTCTGAAGATAAGTTATCCCTCCAGCAAGTTTTGGGTTACCCGCATCTATATAGTTAAAATCCCAATTATCTGATAGTTCAGTGGCAGATGCATGAAGGATTCCTTCAATGTCACACTCAATCTCACAATCGGTCCACACCTCTGCTACACTTTTACCACCTGTATATGAGTAATCTATTAGATATCTTTTGTCTGAAGCACTTTTTCTAAGACTACTGTAGTCAATATTTGCGGTATTTAAGAAATTTGATAGGTCTGAAAAACTCCCATCTCTATCATAGAAATTAACGGCACACCCTCCACTAATACCTGAAGGCCATTTAATATGAAGAGGATCTCCATAAATACTCTCATAATCATTATTAAAATTAAATGTTACAGGAGTGTTGCAAATCGAATGTCCTTCTGGAATAAAAGATCTATTTTTTAAAGAATTTTCTAGTATTGAAAGAAACAACTGTAAATAATCAGAAGGTCTTGGGAATTCTAAAGGGTTAGTTAAAGATACAAGATTCCCAACCTTGCTTTGCTGGATATTTTTATATCCTGACTCAACAACTTCTAATACATCATTGGATTGTAATCCAGAAGAATTGTCTTTTTTTAGTGCTTTAAATCGATTGTTGTTATAATCAACTTCAGTAACATAGAATAATTCTGGAGGGTTGGTTCCATTCTCTCTTTTCAACACATCTCCTAATTGTAGAATACTATTCTCCTCTAAACTTTTTATTCCAATTATTGAAAATCCTGTCGTAGAATTTCCGCCAATTTTAAATTTAGCTCTATAATTTTGATATTTACCTTTAAGAACAGGGTATTTCCAATGCCCGGAATAATTAAAATTATAGATTGGTTTATCCCAATCATTCTTTACTTTGGTCACTATAGCTTCTCCTGTAGAGGCATCAAAAGCAAGATTACTTGCATAGGTAGTTCTTCCATCATCTTTTGTTATCACTTCTTTTAAGATTCCAGTTTTCTGTATTATTTTAACTGTTGAAATGGTTCTCCTTTGAGAAATTGATTTAGTGGTAGTTGAAGCTGGCCAAATAGGCCATGTAAGTGTTGGCAAAATGTTTGCCTGTATATTAGTTTGTTGAGACAAACTTAAGTTTTCCTGTTGATAGACATAAAAATCTTGTTTTTGACCAATGATAGCATCTGAACTTAAATCATCATCAGTTAAGATAGTCACCATATTATTTAATCGGTTAGGGTATTTGTTATCTGTATGATAGTTGTATGTTACTTTAGTAATCGCATTTCCTTCTGTTAAGTCTTCATTAGATGTTGCTCCGTCAAAAGTAGAAACAGATTTCACTTTTCCACTCATGTCATTAAGGATAATAACAGCAGAGCTAGAGAACACTTTATTGTCTTCCAAAACTCTTCTTGGAACAAAAGGTAAAGTCATTCTTTTTTTGTAATGGTGCCCTCCACTTGATTTTTGAGGTGTTCTTTCTATGATAGGAAAATCTTTACTCGTGTAATGTTCTGTTACAGTAATTCCTCCATTATTAGCTACAATTTCAGTTGTTCTTCCTAGGTCATCTGGGGTCAAATTTTGTACAGTTACTTTTCCATATTTTACAACAGCTCCAGGATAAAAAGCTTCTAAAATTGGCTTTTGAACATACATGTTACTTTCTGTGTTTGTGTTGTAATCTAAAATTCCTGAATAATTCTCAGGTTGTTTTAGTGAATTTTCTTCTCCTCCAATAATAGGTTCATAATCTGCTACACCAGAACTTATTCCTTCATTATTATCACTATAACACGAATAATTATATTTCTGACCATAAATTTTACCGTTCATATCATTAACTCTAATTGTCTTTACTCTATGTCCGCCACCTTTCTTTTTAAAGTTTGGATTAAGTAAACGGATCAAATTTTGATTTTGAAAGGAGTGAATAGTACTATTTCTAAATTGAGCACTAAATATTATTTTACTTGCCCTTTCCTTTGCTAAATGATTTTGGATTGGTCCATTCATAAATGTTCTTACTTTCTCAATTATACTAGGGTCTTTTGGTTTCAAGTCTGGTCTGTTATGATAATGCTGAATTGCAGCTTTTCTAAAAGGATGAACAGAACCGATATCTGCGGAGTTTTTTCCACATTTGTATTGTGCAGACTTAACTTTAAAATATGCAAAACCATCTGAATTAATTCCCCAACTATTATCTACTATTTCAGCATATCCTTTAATTTTTTCAGGTTTAAATTTTGCTGGGTTATCATAATCCTTGTTCAAACTTATATTTACATCAAAGTACAGCCACGGACTAGATAAATTCTCGAAGTATTTATCTATTGCATAAGTAGAAGCAGAACCTCTATCAAAGAAGACATAATGATCTAATCCACTATTATTATGATCCTGATGAGTTAACTCTTCTGTAAAAACAGTCCTTTTTGCACCATGATAATTATAATCAGCCTTTCCATTGGTGCCGTCAAAGGTACTGGTTGTTCTTGTTCCTAGAATTTTAAACATTTGCATAGCTTGTTCTTCTTGAACATAACCATAATCATCTGCTTCATATTCTACTTGAATTTCTCCTCCTGATGGCAAATTGATACTTTTCAGGTTCCAAACACCTGCTTTAGTATCTAGTGTATTGTCATTTTGATTGACATATGGAAATTCTTTAGAATTGAAACCAGTTGGTGCTGAATGAAAATTCCCCCACCTATCTGTTTTATCCATATAGACGTAGTCTGGGTTGTTATTTTTATCAGTCATATCCCCATAATCAAATTCATAGGGTGTTAAAGAACCTTTTTCATTTTTTTGATAAGTAAAATAAACCTTTTTTAGAGTTAGTTTACCGCCTTGCTGTCCTTGTATATGCTTCGCATCAACTCCAGATACCGCATTATAATTTCTAACTCCTTTGCATAAAGAATAATCGTATTCAAAATGAACAGTTTTTATAGGGATCATGTTATCAATATCTCCATAATTTTCATCATTCTTACTATACAATTTTATGGTTTTCAAGTATCTACTTCGCTTATTTCCAGTTCCTCCAGCAATAGTAGGTTCCTTTGATTTAGAATAATCTGTAGATGATTCGACATTATCATCTCTTTCTCCTACTTCAAATACTGCGAGGTGTGTTTTAGATTCTATTGAATTAACATAATGAAGATCTTTTTTTCCTTCAGTATAAGTTGCCTTGTCATCATCATCCCAGGAGTTGTAACCTTTTATATAGCTTGAACCTCCATAAGGTCCTCTCCAATTAAAATCACTTATTTTAGAATAATTATACTTTACCCAGCCTCCTAAATCATCATGGGTTGGTCCATCATTAGTGATGTCCACATAATTATTTGAATATTTCTCTGTAAGTAAATAAGAATAGGCATAACTAGGAATGGTTTTAGTTTTTATTAAATGATCATATCCCTTTAAATTTATTTTTTTATTCGTTATTGGGTTTAAAATAGGTGAAAAAGTAATTGGATCGACTAAGTACTCATCCGTTTTAATCAAATGGGGGTTATCAGACTGTTTTTCAGCTGAATAAATATGCTCAACTGTATTTTTGTTATAGGCAGGAAGTCCATAGACATATTTTACTCCTGATGAAGAAACTGACATTTCATTGATGTGATGATCTTTTCCATTCACAGAATAGCCAATTGCTTGAGCTTGATTATTTCCAGAGTTATTAAACTGACAAGGAAAAACATTTTCAGAGTATATATTTTCACGAACCCTGTTTTCATTAATTATTTCTTTTTTTGTTTTATAACCTATGTGATTTCCTGTTGCTTCTCTTTTATTGTTTTTATTATAATTGATTAAATTTTTAGCAGAATTTGATAGTTTTCCAAATTTAGATTTTACTTGAACCCCTATAGGTTCTCCAAGATAAGTAGATACTAAGGAAGCTTTTTCTTCAGGGTCTGGTGTTTGATCAATGTAAACTCCATATTCAACTGGCTCTTGTTTCTTTATTGCATTTAAATAAGCTTCGTTTGTCTGCTCTTGAGAACCTAAAAATTCAAAATAAAATGGTTTATATAAAGGTGAGTTTATATCTTCCTTTCTAAAATCTACTCTTCCCTTTAAACTATTATTTAAATTATTTGATTCTCCAATCCAAGGTCCTGTATAGCTTTGCCCTGATGTCCCTATGTCTAAATCCACTCCATAATATGTACCTTGAGGGTTTCCAATTTGCACTGAGCCGCTTATCGGAGTACTGACTGTTGTTTGTTGACTTTTAGATGGATTTAAAACCCCAATATCAGATCTAAATGCTCTAAATGTACCTCCCACACCATTTCCTGAAACACTGAATAAATCATAATCAAAGACAGGTACAGGAAGAGTTGGTGTTGCATCTTCAAAAGGGACACTGTTTTCTTTATGAACATCATACATTGATTCATCATCATTTTTATTATAAAAGTCAGAATAAATGTAACCGTACCCTTTTTTTGATGTAATACCTGTGCTATTTATGATTGTATTGCTCCAATCCCCACCAAATCCTCCAAGAGCTGTTGCACTTGTAGAAAAATCCTGACTAACACCAACACGGGAATTAGAAATTGTAGATTTAGCTTCTATTTCTCCAGCTGGAGCAGACTTAGCAAAACTATAACTTGAAGAAACTCCATAAGCTTTTGATTGTATACTTTTATAAGCTGAATTATCGTCTTTAGCATAACAATATCTATGGGTATAATCCAAACCAAAATTTATGTTTTGTAAACTTTGGACTCCTCCAAAATTAGCACCCATTGATAACTTTAGTTGATTACCTATAGAAAATCCAACAGGTATATTAAGTCCATCTTTCGAAAAATCTAAACCTGCATTTAGCCCAAAAACACTATTAAAATAGTCACCTGTGGCTGACATTTTTCCAAATGAGAGACCTACCCCTAGTCCAAAGCCTACGTAATCATTAAAATAATTATCATGAATGTAATATAAATTACTATTAAAACTACCTAATCCAACTCCTAGTATCTCAAAACTTTTTTCCCCACTAATTTTTAATTTATTAATAGTTCTAAGTTTTTGGATGTTATCAACACTAAGCTCATCTCCTTTAAAATCATCAGGAAGCCC
>JAVCKV010201256.1:0-16700 GCA_032274145.1 Herpochondria borealis | reverse complement strand
GCAGTGATCCCACATCGCTGAGAACTTATCTGGACGTTTGTGTGAGATGTCGTGGGTGTTGCCCTTGTGTTCGAAGAGAGTATTAGAGAAATTTCCTACAGCATGAGCGCTTGAGTTTTCACTCTTCAACATGAACGTTGCGTAACGTGTTAGATCCGTCTGTAGGGCAAGGAAGAGGAGGTCATACATACAGCGGATATACTCTTCCGGATATTTGTAAGTGGCGGTTAATTTTAGTCCGGATGCATCTACGATTGGCAGTGGTTTGTGCGTCCATTCTTGGTTACGCTCAATACGCTTTTTTACGGCACGGATAGAATCAAGATACTCTGCCATCTTTTCCTTATCTTTTGTTCCAAGTTTGCTGTAGTGGCTCTTGGACTGGTCTCTGACCACGTCGAGAACTAATGTCCGGCATTTTAATTCCTCTCTCACTTGAGCAATACTCTTGCCTGCATATGGACGGAAAAGGCGGTTGAAAATGTCCTGAGTATTACTCAGGGATGGGATGGGATGGGGCGGTCGGGTCCATAATGGGAGAGTGTTTTAGACCTTCCATAATAGCCAGTGTCTCCTTCCTTACCTAGGACTAACGAAGCGTGTAGAGTCTTATGACCCATTGCTGCGGCAGCTACTTGATCTATAGAAATATTATTGGTCTTCTCTAAGCCTGTCATGTCAGCGCCTGTGCCAAATACATCGCCAGAGCTATGGCCTCCTGAGGGCCATCCTTCTGCGTGGTCGAGCCCTTCAAGGTAGCTTGCGTATTTTTTGAGTGGCTCGAATGGCTTGGATGATTTGTTAAAACTCAGAGGCCCTTCGTCTCGACAGGCCCACCAGCTCCAGTCGTGGTGTGACTTTTTTAGATCTTTGATTCCGGATTGGGTGCTTGGCATGTAGGAGCCGTAAGAGGAGTAATTCACTACTAATCTTTTCGGTAGGGCGAGTTTGCCTTTTGTTTCTGAGGCCCATGCCATGGAATCCAGAGATGGTAGTGCCAAACATGCGCTCATACCCTTCAGGGTATCACGTCGATTTAGATGGCAAGATTTTTGATTCATTCTTTTTTCTTTTTTCCGGTGAACAGGTTGCTCTGACATACAGATACGATTAGATCCTGTAGTTTATATCGCTCTTCTTTAGATTTGTTTAACAGTTTTTCTACTTCATAGCGATCACGATAAGTAAGTTCTCTGTCGAGCCCGTAAGTGAGTAAGTGCGTCACTACATTTTTAGCAACATCTCAATAGCGGTCTCTAAGTAGAATTTTCTTCAGTCCTTTTAGTCCATCTACTTCTGGTCCATGTGGGACTTTTGCTTGTGCATCTATTTTGATGCTGTTGACTTTTTTAAGATGCTTCTCGTAGCTTTCGATATCAGGGTAATATTTTCTGTCGAATTTTCTGATTTTGGTTTCTTCGGGCGAGGTGAATTTTTCATACTGGCCGATGGCGTTGTATCGCTCGAGGGGATTCCCTAGGGATCAAGTCGGACGTGCAGTTGGCACAGCTTTCCTTTTGGCGATGCTGGCGGAGTATGCCTTTGATTCTCGTTGCTTTCTCAGCAGAGTCACCAACTGTATCTGTTAGAGCTGGGATATCGGCGGGTGGATTTTTGACTTTGTCCCTTGAATAGCCTCGCTAAGCTAGACTGCTCGGTAGATGGGCTGGGGGAGGTTCCTGTTCCATTTGCGATGAGGACGGATCCATGGGTGATCAGCCTCTAGGTTGCTCATGTATTATTTGATATCACACTACACGACAAGAAATACATCGCACCTTACATGATGTAAGTGACTAATTACAAGCAATGAAAATTAATTATAATGTGATTTATTCTTAACTTTGCATCAAATTCGCCGTGCTTGATATGAACACTTACCAAGCAATGTTAAGTGCTCTAAGTCAGGGGGCTACATCTAACAAAATACTACTAAAAGACCTCGACTGCCTAATCATTGGTGTCATACGTTGTCGTAGCGGGAACCTCTTCAAACTAGCTGCTCTGCAAAATTGAGATGCGTTAGAAGATAGCCAATATCGCAAGCTACAGCGATTCTTTTTGCTATGGGTTTTTCCGTGGATTGATATCGCCAAGATCACTCTAGACAAATTTCTAAATCTAAAGGCGGCTATGTTCTCAGCATGGATCGTGAAAATTGGAAAATTGGAAAAACTCACATCAACATACTAACTGTGGGAATTGTCGTAGGAAAAGTAGCCATCCCCTTCATCTTGATTACCCTGCCACAGTCAACCAAGCGTGGAAACTCGCATAGTAAACACCGTATACTTATCATGAAACGTGTCTTCAAAGTCCTAGCACATGAAGGCATTAGTTCCCTAGCAATGGATCGTGAATTCAATGGCAAAGAATGGTTGAAGTGGCTCATCCAGTCTAAATGAGTAGTCACGACCACCATACGGATCACCTCTTTTCCGTGGCTCTTATCCTTTTGACTATCAAAATTCCAGTGGGATTCTAGTTTATTTAAAACTAGTCGTTTCGAGGCAAAAACGAACTGGTGAACTACTTAGGAAAGCCGTGTGCGTGAGATCCGCACGCACGGTTTGATGAGGGGGCCTGGCAACAGCCACTACTCTACAGGATTGCACTGATATAATTCTGATGAAGGCTGCACGAATATTTACTCAGATAACATTGACTAGGTAAATCGAGTTGATAGCTTGATGGCAGTTGTCGAAACTTATTATTACTATGAAAAGATTATTTATTAGCTCTGTTATTGCCCCTTTGTCTGTGTCTTTTGCCTTGGGGCAGGTGGCTGAAACCGGAATGGATGCGAAGCTTGGAAGATATCATTCTGCGTTGCTGAAGCGCCCTGAATCTAAGACTTTGTTTCAGAAGTTTCAGACTGGTTGGCTGGCTAAGAATAGTGAGAAGTCGCTTGAGGAGTTTTTGAAAGCTGCAGCTGACAAGGGCGGTGTGGCGGATAAGCAGCTGTTTGCATATTTTCTGCTGCAGAAGGGTAAGGAGCAGGAGGTGATAGCTGTTTTGACTTCAGCGCTTGAGGTGGATAAGGGTAAGGATAGCGCTCAGGTTTACTTGGACAGGGCGAATGCTTATTCGCGGTTGTTAGATTTTGATAGGGCGGTGGATGATGTGAATAAGGCGCTGGAATTATCTGGCAAGGCTGGAGCTGATGATCGGTTTTTGCTTATAGCGAATAAATTGAAGGGCCGTTTTTTGACGCGTCAGGGAAAGACTGATGAGGCGGTGGCTCATTGGAAGGATCTGGCGAAGAAGAATCCTAATGATCAGGAGTTGATCGAGGATGTGATTGATATTTTGATAGCGGATAGTTTGTCTCCATCGGCTTTGGAGTTGGCGGTAAAGCTGAGGGATAATACGAAGGATCCTTATAAGAAGGCGTTGCGGACTTTGCGTGTAGGTGATATTTTAACTAAGCAGGGTGAGCGGGATAAGGCTCTGGCAACTTATGTGGATACGCTGGATCTCAGTGGAGACGGGTCTTGGCTTGAAAGGGAGATTGTGGGACAGATTCAGAGCATTTATAAGAAGGAAGATAATCTAAATGGGTTGGTGAAGAAGTTTTCTGAGTTGGTGGCGAAATACCCTCAGCGGGTACATATTGAGAATAAACTAGCGGGTGTTCTGGTGGAGCTATCGCGGTTTGATGAGGCGAAGAAAATTTATCAGAACTTGCTGAAGAAGTCGCCACTTGATGATGATTTGAGGTTGGCTTATTTTAATATGCTGAAGGAGTCAGGGGATTTGAAATCGGCTCGTGGGTTGATAGATTCTATGATTAAGCGTAAGCCTGATGATGCTCAGTTGTATCTGCAGCGTGCAGGGTTGTCTTATGAGTTGAAGGTGAAGGCAGATGTTTTGGGCGATTTAGCAAACTACAAGAAGATAGCTAAGGTGAATGCCTTGACTGCTGTGAATTATGCTTCGCTGTTGAATAAGTATGGTTTTGAGAAGGAGGCTATTGCATCTTACAAGGGGGCGGTGATGGAATATCCTGATTCACTGGATACGGCGATAGCATCTGCGCAGTATTTGTATGGTAAGAAGCAGAAGGATGAGGCTGTGAAGATTTGGAGTGGGATTGCTCCTAAGGTGGATAGGGATGGTTTGATTCGGCTTTTAGATACTTTGGTGATGAATGCTCAGGGAAAGCTGGCGATTGAATTAGTGAAGTCAAACTATGATAAGCATAAGACGAATTTGCCTTTCCTAGGTGCGGCTATTCGGACTGCTGAGTTTGTAAAGGATGATGCATTGGCGATTAAGTATGCTTATACTCAGCTTGTTTTGGCTAAGAAGCCTGTGGAGATAGATCAGGCGATCAATATGGTTTCTCGTTTGGCTGTGAAGACGAAGAAGGTGGGTGAGAATATTAAAAGGCTTAGGGCGAAAGATGGATTAAGCGATCCTGAGAAGTTTTTGTTAGCTGACCTGGAGGAGACTTCTGGCGAACTGGTGAAGTCTGATGAGATCCTAGCGGAGTTAGCTAAGTCTGATAAGCCGTTAAATTTAATGCAGCTGGCGCGAGTGTATGAGCGCAGGTATCAGTTGGAAAAAGCGGCTGCTAGTATTGAGAAGTTGCTCAAGGTTCCAAATGAAATGAAGGCAGTTCACTTGAGGAGGTTGAATGGGATTTATCAGCGTGCTGGAAATACTAAGCAAGCGCTGGCGACGATTCAGCGGTGGAAGACTCTTTCTCCAAATGATAAGAACGTGTGGCTTGCTGAGGTGGATCTGTTAGAAGCTGTCGATGGTCCGGAGGCGGCTCTGGAAAGTTTGAGGAAAGGTGCGCAGAAGTTCGAGGGGGATAATGAGATTTATGCGAAGTTGGCGGATTTGAATGCTGCTTCTAGTCGTCATTCTCATGCTAGTTTACTCTACTGGAGGCTGTATGATGAGTCTGAGGATATGAATGATCGTATCCGTTGGGCGGCTGAACTTGCTAAGAGTGCGCGAAGCCAGGGGAATATGACGATGCTGGTTGATGAGTTGACTAGGAGGAGAAGAAATTCTCCAAAGTCGGTGGCTCCTATCATGGCTCTCGCTGAGGTTTACCGTGTAAATAATCAAGTTGAGGAGCAACGTAATTTACTTTTAGAGGCGACTCGGCTTCGTCCGGATGATGCTTCTCTGTTGATTCAGGTTGCTTCTATGGATAGTAGAAATGGTTCGAACAAGGATGCGATTAGTATTTTGAGGAAGGCGCAGAAGCTTGATAAGAGTGGCGTGGCTACTCGAAAGTTGGCTTCATTGCTGATGAGTGAGGGTGATTTTGAGGAGGCACTGGAAGAGCTGGAAACTGCGGCTGGGAAAGCTGATCCGAGAACAGTGGAAGGCTTGGTGCTGAACTTAGTTCAGCAAGACGCAATAGAGGAAGCTCAGGCTTATCTTAAGAAAAATTTGGTAAAGTTTCCTGATGACTGGAGGTTACAGTTGTTAGAAAATCTTATTTTGTATGAGCAGGGTTATAGTAAGCGTGCTGCTGAAGGTGCTTTGAATTTATTTTCTGTCAACAATGAGATTAAAAATCTCAAGTTAGGATGGAATGCGGATAATATGAATCAGAATCAAGTAATGTTGATGATGGTGAGTGAACCAATACCTGATAAATATGCTAAGCTAGGACGTGTTTCCCAAGCGAGTCATTACATTAGTGCTCTTACTCAGAGTCAAAACCAGAATAGATATGGCGGGGGGGCGCGCTATGGCGGAGGTCAGGGGTCGAGTAGTATGCTGCCTGTAAATCTAAAAACTCTACATCTGATGGCGAACTCTTTATTCTTTAAAGCGCTTGATGATCTGGGGGAGAAAGATCAGAAGGATCTGTTGGCTCAAGCTGATAAGGCTGGTATAGATAATCCTGAACTAATGTTTGAGTTGTATAGTCTTGCGACTAATAGGAATGGGAACGGTAATCAGAGACGTAGGTATGTTAATTTCTTTTCTGATCAAATAAAGAAAGATCCGGAGAATAAAGATTACTATAATTATTTAGTCGTTAGTAAATTATCTTCTGGGAAATTTGTTTTGCCGAGGGCTTTGTTAGTTAAAGCCAGAGAATTGAATAAGGGGGCTGATGATGCTTTCATTAGAAGTTTTTTAGAGTTATTTACTGCGGAGGAGCTTAATGGGGAGGAACGTTCGGAGCAGCTTCTCGTACAGATTAATAAGGACGGTAAGCTGGAAGACCGTGAACTAATGCTACTCGCTATGCATAACCGACAGGTGTTTAATACGTTTGGGTCGGGTGAGCGGCAGGAGATAAATCCGGGTGTAATGGCGGCTTTTAAAAGATACTATGCGGAACATAAGGATGAGAAGGTTGTAAATCCCTATATGCAGCGTGGGGTAAGTAAGAATCAGATGAGAGGTCAGATGATTTACGTTATCACTGAGCTTCTCCAAGCGGAGCTTTTCAAAGGTGATGATTATAAGGCGATTATTGCTGCGATAGAATCTGAGGATGCTGGGATACAGAATATTTATGGTGGAGGTTATAGAAGATCTTCCTTTGGGTATCCTGGTCGAGGCTTTAACCAAGGCAGGAATCGACTACCCTTGACGAGTAGTCTTACGACCGTGGTTCAGTCACAACTAATGTATTTTTCTAATAATAGAAATAGCGGTAGAGGTGGGCGGACTTTGGATAAAGCGAAGGTCAAAGCTAGTCTGGATTTCTTTAAGAACCCGATCCTGAAGATTATAGCGATACGGTATGCTGATGAGAAAAGAGATGTTATCCCGTTATTGGAAATAGCAAAAAAAGATTCTAAGACGAAAGCTGATGCTTATCTTATGCATGCGCATCTTCTAGCTGAAGCTAAGAAGCCAGCAAGTGAAGTTTTGGCGCAGTTGAACTTAGCTCGTCAGCATACTCTAAATAAAGACCAGCGCACGGCGATCAATGCTGCTGTTTTATATGCGGGGTTGGATATGGGGAAGGAAGATTTTGATAAACTGGATGACGAACTAAAGGAGTCGATCAGGGTCTCGTCTAGAAGGCTTATGATATCGCGTAAGATTACTAGTGCGGAGGAGATCCAGAAGATTATTAGGAATTTTTCTATGGAGAAGGAGCAGGCTAGGTTCTTGAATAAGAATAAAACATCTGCTCGCAACCAACTAGCTTCTCGGGGCGCTGCTGTGGGTGGGCTTGCTGGGATGAACATGAATACTGGCCAAAGCTCAGGGAACAAAAATGCATTCACGGTTAAGCTGAAAAAAGCAATAGCGATGAAGCAAACTGATAGAGCCGCTAATTTAGCGTATCAGAAATTCCGCGGGATGTTAAAGCAGTCTCATCATAGTTCTTGGGAGCTTGAGCAATTTGCTAAGGAGATGAAGCGGCTTAACCTTAGTAAGGCGTTGTTAGAAAAAATGGATCCTCAGGATTCTGTGAGTCCTAGGAAATGGCTCAACTATTATGAAGCTGGCAAGATGCTAGGGGATGTGAAAGTGCAGAAGGCTGCCATTGATTATCTCTCTGGCTTGGCAGTCATCCCTAAGCGTGCGAGGACCGCTATAGCGCTTGCAATTTATACGACTGAGCGAGAGAAAGCGATAGAGCTTCTGAAAGGTGCATCGGGTGGAGCGGAAGAAATTCTAACGAGACTCTACCAAGATTTAGCAAAAAATAGTAAAACTCCTAAAGCCTACATTGGTTCTCTTGAGTTCATTAATCATTACATTTCTAATCTTGGTGAAAAGACGAGTGAAGCCGTTTCTAGCACTCACTATGTGCAGCAGATTCTGGAAAAGTGTGGAGCGATGAAACGTGCGGGAAAGAATAATGGGTATTCTTCTTTCGCTGTCATAGATAAGAAAAATAAAGATCTGATCGGCCGTAGGGATAAAGCTTGTGACGTGTTCACGCGTTCCGCGATGAAGTCTAAGCAGGCTGCTGATATTGCCTTTAAGATGTATTTTAAAGAATTGCCTAAGGATAAAAAAATCAACGATGCAGTTATTGCGATGGTGAAGGATAGCCTCTTGGTGACAGCTAAAATTCAAAACTACTCAGGATCTTATAGCTCTAGTAGTCAAAATGCCTATGATAAATACCCGGATCGAGCTACCTATCTGGCTCAGGCAGTCTCCTTTAAGAAGGACAATGCTCTGCTGGATGATGCGTTTTTAGCAAAAATAAAGCCACTGAATGTAAAACTCCACGATAGGCTTCAGTCTTATAAGAAATTATTACTAGTTTCAAGTGACTCCATTTTGAAAGAAATGGCAGTTCTCAAAAAAGACGCTAAGTTAACTGACTTCACTTCTTGGCTGAACTTACTTTCTGCTAAGTCTGATCAGAAGCTAGAGTTACAATTTGCGGAATATTTCATGGCGTATCTAAAAGACTCTAATGAAAAAATTAATTTTCGCTCTCGTCAGGGTGTCTTAGAGGAGGTGAATAAGTTGATAGATTTTTCTATGAGTACTTTGTATGAGAACAAGAAGCAAAAAGTGCTTCTGGACTATATAGATGTTGTATCAGCTAAGATAGTCAAAGGGATGAAGCAGGATAAATTTAGTGCATGGGCTGAGATCATTAGCAACTCACGCTATATTCCAGCAAGCATGGAAGAATATGTAATAGCTAGTGTGATGAGTCAGTTGATGAAGAATGCGGCATCGCTCGCTGACGGTATTAAACTAGCTCAGGAATATCAGTATCCTATTGGTTTAGCAGAGCGCTTTAGCTCTAATGATATTAAGACCCAAAGCTACCGATATGAGAGGCTTCTCGCTGCTGGTTATCTAAACAGTGTGGAGGGAATGAAGTTCACGAAGATGCCTAGCTATGATTTTGATGAGTCTAAGATACCTGCAAGCAGCTCAGTGATTAGCAATCTTGGTGGCCTAAAATTAGCGATGCAAAAGCTCAATAGTATTAGAGGGCATAAGATGAGTTACGATGTTCAGTATTTAGCCAAGACCTATGAAAACTACGGGCATTACAGTAGCAATAACGAGGACATGAAGACACTAGTGAGTAAACTGCAAAAGGCTCCGAAGGAGAATAAGTATGGTGCGGCAGTTTTCTTGACAGTGATGAAGAAGAAATCATTCGCTTCCTTTATTAAAGAGCATGCGCCTTCTCTGAGAAAAGCCTCTAAAGAGCATCTAACTGCGTTGCGTGTTATCTTTAAAATAGATAGCTCTGCCAGCAATCAAGCGGTGCTGAAATCTAACAAGATAGAAGACCTTTTCCCTATTGATAGAGCTGCGATTAAGGACAAGGCTAATAAGGAATCGGTCGCCTTCTTGGCACGTAAAAAACCATTCTTGAGAGGTGATCTGGATGAGGCGAATCGCTTCGTTAAGAAATTTATCAAAGATAATGTAGCTAACGATCTAGAGCAGACCTCAAAAGTGGTGAACCATTATGCGATGTTATTGGATCAATCTCGCACAGTACTAGCGAGCAGGTACAGGATGAGTAATATGCCATCTAGTCCTTTGCACGAGGTCTTAATCAATAACACGATGAGCAGTTTTAAGGGTGATGAAGAGGTGAACCCGTTTTATTTACTGCGGTTGGTTTATCACTTGGATCAGCTGCCGATCAGAAATAAGCTCAACATAGGAAAGCTAATAAAGGCGACAATACCTTTAAAATGGCCATTCCAGAAAAAATATAAAAAGGATAAGCGTAAGCATCACGAGAAGGTGAAAATCATCTTGATAGAGCAGGCTGGATTATATAACACGCTGACAGATAATGAGGAAAAAGCATTTATGAAGGCTGCTTGGTGGGTTTATTTCAGCGGGGACTCTTACTACGATAAACTTTATTTCAACTTAGCGGATAGGCAAAAATTAGTGGAGATATTGAAAAGTCAAAATCCTAATTTGGAGCAATTTATGGATATGATTGATAAGGCTAGACTGTTCGAAGTGCGTTGGTTTAAGGTTCTATATAATTTTAGAAAACAATTTAATATTAAATACAAGATGCTCAATAATTTATGGTATTTCTTTGAGGGCTCAGGATCTGTTATGTTTAAATCTGAGATGGATTCCCTTCCTGTTAGGTATCGATGTATTGTACTGAACAACATCATGAACCTGATATCAGGTAGAGACGTGGTAGCTCGCTCTAGTAAGTTTAGAGATATCTTCGTAGATACCTACGAGGAGGCTATTAAAGAAGATCCCGACTTAGGTTTTAGTGATGATACTCGCTATATGAATACGATGTCTATGGCTAGAGGAAATAAGTTCTCTGAGAAACATAGACAGCGCCTTTCGACCATTGGTAAAAGTAATCTAGAGAAGCAGATTCAGTATATAAATGCTGGGAATATGATTCATCAGAATCACTTTGCTAATAATTGTGCGCTTCTTGCAATGACTGATAAAGGAAAGCAAGAACTTTTAGCTATCTATAAAGCAGAGCCAAAACATTTTAAGCATGCCTTGCCTATCGCGAAGTTATTCTTAAAATGTGGTTTTGTAGAGCAAATACCAAACATATTACCAGATCTGAAAAATGGAAGATATAGGACATTAACTGGCTCTGTATTTCTGAATGAATACTACCATGCTGATGCAAATACGGCAGAGCATGTGCAGAAACTTCTGAAGTTATACAATACAAACCGAGAGAAAGCGCTAATATTGTTTTTTGTGGGGCTTGAACAATACAAATCATTTAAGAATGATTATGATCCTGATGAATTTGATTTTCATAAGGCAGGAGCGGAATTTGCTAATAAGGCCTACCAAGAGGCTGATGTTGAGGATTTAGACAATGTTTTACCCCCTATTTTTAAGAGTATATCTATTCCTGCAGCTGGAAAGCTTGATGCTTTCTACAAGGATGGGGCTACTTTGGTGAGCCAGTATTTAAAAGATCTAGAGTCTTCTAACGGGATTGTGTACGAGAACCGTGTAAAGTTCAGAGTTTATATAATGCATTTATATGCTAAGGGTAAATATGATACCCTTCTAAAAATAGCTGAATCAGTACATAAAACGGCGGTTAAAACGGCTACGAAGGAAAATGGATCGAGAGGTAAAAAGGTTATTAGTCGAAATGCCGTTAAATGTTTTGAATCAGTGCTTAATATTGGCTACATTCACATGTACGATCTCTATGCTCTGGGGGCTCTTAAAGGTGGTAAAGATGATAAATTAAAAAAGTTACTGCCTCTAATTAGGAAATATAACACTCTTGCTTCCTCGGTTTCAGGTAGTTATCAGTTTCTAAATATACATAATAATAGGCGTTTTGAAATTTGGCACCCATTAGCTTGTCATCGTCAACTTAGTAAGTTGATTCATGTCGATGTAGGGGAAGGAAAGGCATACACTAACTGGTTTAAAGGATTAAATCCGAAAGATAAGCGGCAGATGCAACCTAGAAAGAAGTTCCCTCTTAATTGCTATTTAAAGAGTTTCGAATTCCACATAAATGATTTTGGTATAAAGAGGAAGCACATTCCTTTATTTAAGAGGTTATTCAATAGTGAGGCGTATCAGAGGTATGTAGCAGGGAATCAGCCTAGCACTGAGCATTTGGCGATAGCGATGGATCACTCCATGATGAGTTCCCAACAGGTTGTAGATCTTTATAATTTGATAGAGATAGATTACAAGGTTCCTGGTTTTGAGGCAGCTAAGTTTGGGGATTTAGCGCATGCATATCATCGACTAGAGCAGTATGATAAAATAGTACCACTTTATAATAGAATGAATGAAATCCTTGTTAAGAACCCACCTAGGAATCAGGGTGTTTTAGCGATAACCTATTACCATCAGATGAGGCATCTCTGGTCTATCGAAGAGCCTGAGAAAGCACTGAAGGTTATGCCCGAGGGATTAGAAGCTAAGCTGGATAAGAAAACTAAAAAAGAATATGATAAGACCATTGTTGAGATAAATGAATCACTCAAAGAGAATGCAAATAAAAAATAGGAGGCTTAGATAATTAGCTTTGGGCGATCTGAAAAATTAGGAGCTGATTCTTTCTACAAGACTTCACAGTTTTGTTATTGTGGATTAAAATCGTAATCTATCAATGTTGTTGGCTTGACTAGGTGCGGGTGAGGAATCAGGTTTCTAGTCGATGAAGGAATGGCAATATAAGTTAGCAAAGGGGATGCTTTTTAAGCTAGATGCAGAAAAGGCGCACCATGTGAGTATGGGGGTGCTTAGACAGGCTGAGAAGCTGAAGGTGTTGAAATTTCTCACCAAAAGTCCGGTGATGAACCGGCCGGTCGAGTGCATGGGGCTGACGTTTCCAAATCCTGTGGGGCTGGCGGCTGGGCTTGATAAAGAGGGGGATACCATTGATGCGCTTGGGCGGCTGGGCTTTGGTTTTATAGAAATAGGAACTATTACACCACTTCCGCAGGCGGGGAACCCTACTCCGAGGTTGTTTAGAATTATTCAGGAGGAAGCTATTATTAACCGAATGGGATTTAATAACTGTGGTGTGGTGCAGGGTGTGGAGAATGTGAAGGCAGCGCGGACTTATAAGAAGAACGGCGGGATAGTAGGATTTAATATTGGCAAGAATAAGAATACTCCAAATGAAGATGCGGTAAGCGATTACATAAAAGCACTCCGGGGATGCTGGGGTGTGGCAGACTATGTGACGGTGAATATTTCATCGCCAAACACTCCCGGTTTGAGAGATCTTCAGGCGGCGGATGATACGGCGAGACTGCTAGAGGCGTTGAAGTGTGAGCAGGAAAAGCTGATGGCTGATACGGGTTTGAAAATGCCAATTGCTCTGAAAGTGGCGCCGGATATGGGTGAGGAACAAATCTTGGATCTGAGTAAGGTGTTTATTGATGGCGGGCTGGAAGGTCTTGTGGCTACGAATACGACAATCGATAGAGAGATGGTGATGGGGAAGCCATTTGCGAAGCAAGCAGGTGGACTATCTGGTTCTCCATTGACTAAGAAGTCTACTGAAGTGATAGCTGCATTTCACAGTCATTTAGGCGAGCAAGTGCCTATTATTGGAGCAGGAGGAATCATGTCTGCAGGTGATGCGGAGGAGAAATTTGCAGTAGGTGCGAAGTTGATTCAGCTATACACTGGATTTATTTATCATGGGCCTCCACTAGTGCAGAACATTTTGGATAGATTAAGAAAATAGTGAATCTGTGACTACTTTCAACAGACAAGCGCTACGTATATTCGTTCAATATTTATCATGAAAAAGCGTTTTTTTTCCATAAACGTTGAAAAAGAGGGAGTTCTTTCAATTTTCTCTGGTAAAAAGGGATGAAAAGTCACACTCTCCGGCAGATGCAAAACGATAAACAGACAAATATGGGGGATGGGAATCTGGGGTTGGTCGGTCGTCGTCGTTTCTTAGGATGGATTTCCGCTGCGGCATGTGGCGCTATGTTTAGTGTTAGAGAAGCAAGAGCAGGTTTATTCTATAGTACGAAGGCAGTGAAAGGTATACCAAAAGCATGGGTGGATGCGAAAGGACTAGATGTCCTGCGCTATGCAAACTATATCAAGGCTCTTAAATTAAAGAATATTTCGCCACACACAGTTCTTTTTCCGCACTTCAAGACCAGAGGGAGAAGGAGAAATAGCCTTCCTCCTCGTTATATGTGGAGAAATATAGCGGCTACGCTAAGAGTGATCGATGCGTTAGCATCTAGGATGCGCGCGCTTCCGAAACCGCTAGTATCTGTGTATAGAAGTCCTACCTATAACCGTGCTGTGAGAGGGAGATCTCAATCGCAGCACCTTCATAATAGAGCTGTAGATGTCCAGTTTAATGGAGTTTCAGCCTATACTGTATCTGCTGTAGCCAGAAAAATGCGTGCAGAAGGTAAGTTCAAAGGTGGGGTGGGTAGATACCGCTCATTCACGCATATAGATACTCGTGGTCACAATGCCGATTGGTAGTCTAAATTTTAACCCTACGATAGTGTATATTCGCTATTTTTTTTGAAAATAGATTTGTTGCTATTTTAATAAAACTGTCTAGGAATACCCCTCCAATCATGGCGGATACAAGTTCGCTGCTATGGGTAATTAACCAATAAAATTCTATCAAGTGGGATTTATAGATGCAATCAAACGCTGGAAGCTCGCTCAACAAGGCATGTCTTCTGGTAAAAAAAGAAGAACGCATGAGCAAGGTTCACTGACCGGCTCTATGGATAGAAGCTTCGGGGTGAGAACTCTGCTCTATCTGTTGTTCACATTTCTGGGGACTATCCTAGTAATGAGGAATCCGTCTAGCTATGTGAGCGAGTTTGGAACCGTTGCCTTTCTGCAGATAGCTGTCTGCTTCGCGATTATTTCGGTGTTTGAGATCCAGCATGCGCACAAGCCGAGGAATATGAGGGTGATTCTCATGTTTGGCTCTATCTCTCTTCATCTATTGATTATTCATATAATGGGGCTTATCTTTGAAGGCTCCGACTGTGCGCTCATGGCATTACCGTATGCATTAGCGCCCATGATCACTTCCGTTCTGCTAAATAGACAGGGAGGTATTTTTGCTACTATTGCGGTCACGATCAGTGGACTACTCATTGTTCCGCAAGAGTTTCTTATTCACTATGCAGTGATGAGTTTGTTCTGTGGAATGATGGTTGTTTCTCTTACGAAAAACGTGAGGCGCAGAGGTTCATTACTCAGAGCCGGTGTTTATGCTGGTGTGGTTATTTTGGTTTTAGCAGTGACCTACGGGATGATAGAAGTGCCTGAGAACAGTGATGGCTGGGCAGATCTGGGGCAGAGGTGCGGCAGTGCTCTCGGTGTGAGTTTGCTCATTGCTATGATTGTAAGTGGTCTTCTTCCTGTGCTCGAAAGCATCTTTGGAGTGACTACTGATATTAGTTGGTTAGAACTCAGTGATCTGAACCATAAGCTGATGAAGAGGCTCCAGCTAGAAGCTCCAGGCACGTTTCATCATAGTTTAGTAGTGGCGTCACTAGCGGAGGCTGCTGCTGAGAGTATAGGTGCGAATGCTCCGATGTGCCGTGTTAGTGCCTATTTTCATGATATTGGAAAATTGAAAAAGCCTCAGTATTTCATCGAGAATCAAGGTGAGGAAAACCCGCATGATACGATCACTCCTACTATGTCTGCATTGGTGATCATTGCTCACGTGAAAGATGGTGTGGATCTAGCGGTGAAGCATAAACTGAATCCGCTAATTATTGACGTGATTAAGGAGCATCATGGTGATTCGCTAGTTTACTATTTCTATCACAAGGCAAATGAACTAAAGCGCGAAGGCGAGGGGCAAGTGGAAAAGGGACTCGAAAGACCAGAAGATATAGCCTCGGTGAGTGAGAAAAATTTCCGCTATCCTGGGCCTATACCTAGCTCTAAGGAGAGTGGTATCATTAGTCTGGCAGATGCGATAGAGAGTGCTTCTAGGACTCTCCGTAAGCCCAGCCCGAGTAAGATCAAGGCGTTAGTCGATGAATTAGTGATGAAACGTGTGGCTGAAGGGCAACTCGATAATTGCAGGCTAACTCTTAGAGAGCTTAAGAAGGTGCGTGAGAGTTTCTCCTCAACTCTTAGGAGTATGCTGCACAGCCGGATTGATTATCCTAAAGACAAAGAAAAAGAGAAGGGTGAGGACCGTGATAGAAAGTCTGATATTGGTTCAGCTAATGAAGCATTCAAAGTAGAGAAAGAAAAGAAAGAGCAGAAAAAGAGGGAGAAGCAGAAGCAAGTTAAGGATCAAGAAGCCGCAAAACAGTTAGCATCTACTAATGTTAATCCTTGAAGTATATAATAATCAGACTGAGGAAGATATTTCTGATGATCTGTTAGAGCGGTTTGCGCGTTGCGGGAACCTTGCCGTGCCGCTTGCGATGCAACATCCAGCGAATGGTGGTGGTGTATTGCCTGAGTTAGAAGAGGTGGAAATTTCTATCGTGAGTGATGAAGTGATCGCTCAAGTGCATCAAGATTTCATGGACATTCTAGGTGCAACGGATGTGATCACCTTTGAGCACGGAGAGATCGTCATTAGTGCTGAAACGGCTAAGAATTACGCTGTGGATTTCGAGAATAGTTTTGAAAAAGAGCTAATGCTTTACATCATCCACGGCCTTCTTCATTTATCAGGGCACGAAGATGCTGACCCGCAAGAGAGGTCAGTGATGGAAGAAATCCAAGCTCAGATATTAGAGCAAGTCTGGGCTTAATGGGCAAGTTTCTCTGGTTAGAAATCAGTAGCTTGAACTCCCCAAAAAACTTTGCTAGAATAGCTCTGAGCCAGTAGTTTTAGTTCACTTACTCTAAAATGCCTATGAATAGAAAGCGCACACAGAACCTAATCCGGATTTCCAAGCTGAGAATTAGTTAAGACTTGGCCAATAGAACTATTATGATCCGGTGGATTAAGAACCTTAAAAAAAAGTGGGTTCTTGCTTGCTTGATAACGGTAGCTTATTGTTTAAGCTATCTAGTTGTCCGGAACTGCTATCACGCTGAAGCCATTGGCTATAATTTTGGGCGCCATTATCAATCTGTCTATACTCAGACTGCTCAATGGGTACACTATGACGGTAATTCTGTTTTTACTAAATACCATCACACTACACGACAAAAAAAACCTAACGATTAAAAATGCCGTAAGTGACTCATAATAAGTAAGAAGAGATTAAAATGTGTCATTATTTTCTTGACTTTGCATCAAGCTCGCCATGCTTGATATGGACACTTACCAAGCAATATTAAACACTCTA
>JAVCKV010201145.1:0-16702 GCA_032274145.1 Herpochondria borealis | reverse complement strand
GGGTCAAACGTTTGCTGTACAACAAGAGACGAGGTGATGATGTGGAACCAAATTGTGCGCATCGAACAATGCTGAAGAACCCCCGAGACTGAATATTTGCCATCAAAAGGGGGTGTTTCGATGTGCAATGATGACTGAAGCATTTCATGGAGATATCAGCGGCAAACTGCACAAATAATAATGAGGCTAGAGAGAGTGCTGAAGCAGATGGCATTCGTTATTGACTGACCATGTGCGAGCAGACATGGCAAACATAAGCTGGATCAAGACTCTAAGTTTTGAGTGAGCATTCGGAGCCAACGCATGCATCTTGAGCACCAACTTTCTCTCGAAGCGGTTCTGTCAGCACAATTGCTCAAAACCGAAATCGGGAAGCGCAAGCATGCCTTGTTCAACCAACAAGCTAATCATTTACTACCCCATTAAAACATGCTTGACACAATGGCGATAGCTACACTAGCTGGAATTTGCATTTTCCATGTCTCAGCTCCCAGAACTGGCCAACTTTGCGGCAACAAGAAACAAGCCACGAACCAGGATCCTACACTTGGAATTCAACCTTGATACTTACTTCACGGAGCCTTTCTTGAGGTCACAATAGGAACTTCAAACACTTCAAAGCCTACATCATTTTTTGCTGGATACCCTGTTTTGAAGTTTGTGTGTGTATTCTGTGACATGGCTACTGTACTGTAGTATCATATTGGAACTTCTGTAAGAATTTTGTATACCGCTGAGACATCAGTTTCAACGTTCCCGCCAAAACCGTCCAGCTGATTTTGAAACTTTGAGGTGAAGTTGGATCTTGCGCACAGAATATCACACATCGATATGGTAATCAGCATCCATCATGGCTGTCCTTCCAGGTTCAACAGTGGACGTTGTCGCAGGAAAGTACAAGGGGCGCGTCGGAACGGTGGATCGCTTGACCGCCGTCAAGGTTTGGATTGTGTTTGAGGACGGATTTCGAACATGCATAAATCAAGGCAGCGTTTCACCGTCGAGGAGGACTACCGTCGAGAGTCCTTCTAGGCAATCGGTGCAAAGAACCCATGATCTTCAATCTGGTAGAAGAAGCAGAACCACAAACTACCCCGGGGTGCAATCTCGCAGACGAAACGAACCCGTGAGGAGGCTACACTCCACAGATGGCAGGGTGTCAACATTTCCCGGGTCTGCAGACATGGCTTCTCCAGAAAGTCGCGACCATACCAGAACTGGCGACAGAGTCAGAGTGACCGGTGGTAAATATTTCGGCGAAACTGGAGTCATCCACAAGAAGACTAACACAATGGTGTACGTTGTGCTGGATGGCACGGGCCAAATGGTTCGGATCAACCAGAGCAGTGTGGGCCCCGTTTCAGAGACGGGAGCTGAAGCATCAACCTCTACGACTGCGTCTTCAAGCAGTGAGTCGGCGATCGAGCAAGCAACATTATTGCGTGGCAGCAGAGTTCGAGTGCTCTGTGGCAAGTATGCGCGTGAGACTGGTGTTGTTGAGAGACCAACTGAACGTATGGTTTACGTGGTTCTGGATGGTTGTCACCGGTGTGTCCGGATCATGCAAACATCCGTTGAGCCTTTTGGTGAGAGGGTAAACGTGAGATCTACAACTGGGAGATCGAATGAAGTACGTGCATCATTTGAGCAGGTCTGGGCACGCGAGGATACCTCCCAAACAGTGAGATCAGCAGAGCGTGACGTGAGATCTAGAGCTGCTACAAGATCGCATGAAGTGCCATCTGAGCAGCAGGCTGAAGCGTGCGGGGATACCTCCCAAACTGTGAGATCGAGTGATTCGCATTCCACCGCACAAAACGCTGTGACGGGATCTGAGTCTCCTTCTCGGCAACAAACAAGTACAGTTCACAGCCAAGGTGCGATCGCGTCAACGATGGCCACTCCGAATGCGAACACTCCGACACGCTCAAACATGGAATGGAGATGCCCAATCTGTACACTTGCGAATACAATGAATCAGTCGCGGTGCAGTGCCTGCCGCTATCACAATTTGGCGGCTATGGAGTCTGGTCCTGGCTTGCCAGTGCCTCGAGATGACTTCTACGATAGTTCTGAAGCCATTTTACATGCTCTCGGGCCCGAGGTGTTACGAGAGACTTGGTCAGATGGTGCAACCTCACATGCACACAGATCTGCAACGGTACGATTCAATACGCGCCGCAACCGACATCCAGTCTCGGTCTCTCGGTCTCCGCGAATTGTGACGCGACCACTAGTACAGTCCCCCGAGTCTCAACTAAGACGACGACGATATGCTGGAGGCCGAAGTCTTTCGGACGAGACCTCAACAAGGCGATTCGATGATGGTGACAGTCAGTTGGTGTCTAGATCTACACAACGTGCCAACTTGAGTGAGATCAATCGTGAGCCAGTGTGGAGAGTCTTTCCAGAGGATATGCAAGTGGAAAACAGAGGTGCTTCTGAGCGTGTCATTTCGCAGCTGCCTGTCAATACGATCGTAAATCCAGAGGAAGAGCTCCCTGAGCACGTGCGGCAGTGTAGTATTTGCTTGGATGACTTTGTGGAAGGTGCCAAACGGAAGACGTTGCCGTGTTTTCATGGCTTTCACGACCAGTGTATTGACCGAGCACTACGGGATCGCGCCTGCTGTCCTCTGTGCAATCAAAATGTCCACTGAACGAGGGCTGTCGAGGATGGAATAAGAGCAAAGCTATTGCACCACACAGCAACCCAGCGGTCATTGCCATACACTCACAAAACAAATTGCTTATTGAACCAGAGCCCAATCCTACGTTTAAAAGCTAGTGTCTCTAGGCATTGCCACACATCAAACTTACAAGGCTGCTTGTCTGGTGGTCTAGAGTGTCCCATCAACCATGTCAACCATGTCGGTTTACTCAAAGTTGAGCCAGGGGAAATGGGTCGTCTCGGGGATTGTCCTGCGACCATTTCATGGGAAGCGCCCGTGTTGGACGCCTCTCTGCTTTGATTAGGTAAAGGCTTAAAGGCCAGCATCCGCAACAGAGGTGTTCTCTCTAGAGGGAGGCTACTGCACTAGTGTTTCATGAATCCGGTCACATCAAGAATCAGGGACACAGGAGCACAGCTACTATGCTGAATGCTACTGTGAGAATTTGCCCTCAGCGATTCGCAAATCTCGCCAAAATGCGTCTGGCGAAATTTCGAATTCCCTCCGCGTGACCTCATTCTTTCTCAAGCACCTACCGATGCGATTCTAAGAACAATAGTCTACGCTTGGCATCACCATGGCAGTTGTTCCTGGCTCGTCGGTTGACGTTGTGGGAGGCAAGTACAGGGGGAAGGTTGCAACGGTTGATCGCCTGACAGCAGCAATGGTGTGGGTAGTATTTGACGATGGATTTCGCACTTGCATCAACCAAACAAGTGTGTCGCCTTCAAGCACACCTCCAGCGACACAAGCTGCTCCTTCTAGGGAGCCGCCAAGACCCGCGCCAAGACCCGCACCAATTGAAAGAAATGATGCACTTATCGCGGGAAGCAGAGTCAGAGTGGTGGGTGGAAAATATGTCGGCGAGATAGGAGTTGTCAACAGAACAACGAACAAAATGGTGTACGTGCAGCTGAATGCGAGGGGAACGGAAGTGAGGATCATGAAGGACAGTATAGCCTCATTGGCGAGAACTCAGCAAGATCCTCCTCGTGATCAAGCCCCATCTTCCAGAAGTCGTGGGGTGTCCCATGAAACCGATGCGCACGAAACGACCGCTGTTAACAACAGGCCTGCTTCTGGGTCCAGGGTGCGAATAATTGGTGGTACACACGTGGGTGGGAATGGGACAGTTGACAGAGAAACCTCTAAAATGGTCTATGTGGTCTTAGATGGTAACGGGAGAACGGTCAGGATAATGAAGACGTCAGTTGAGTACATGAGTGAAACAAATGGTGCAGCCCAGAGTACATCTGCGAGAGACAACTCTCCTTCCCGATCCCAAGAGGAAAATATGAGCTTCCAAACTGCAGCATCCACCAACTCGTCAAGAATTTTCGACTATCTCAGGCACCATGTCGATGACGGGAGTAGCAGCTTCCAAACAGCTCAAACTGGATCCTCAACAAATGCCAGATCTGCCAGATATGTCGCCCCTCCTGTTGCTGAAGTACCTAGAGCTTTTGATCTCAATTCGAGACAGCGAACAGAGACGGCAAGCGTCCAATCAGCTCAATCTGATCCATCGTCAGCTGGAAGCCCTTTCACGTACGTGACTGCAAGCGTCGCCTCTAACACAGATCACAGTATCGGGCAACACAGCGTGCGGACAATGCCTTCTGTGGAAACCACAAGCTTCCAAGAAGCCCAATGCGACTCATCTTCAAATGAAAGTCGTTCTTCGTACCTCACTCCAAACAGTTTAGCTGATATGCGTCGTCGTGCCTGTGAGAATTCGTTGTCGTCTGCTACTTCTTCGAGACACTTTGCTGAGACAACAAGCTTCCGAACATCTGAATCATCTTCAAATGCAACTCATCCGTCATTTTCAACGCCGAACATCGCTAATAACCTACTTCATGTCGTTGAAGACCCAACACCACAGAGTGTAAGTTCTGGTCTTCGGAGCTTTGGAACTACTCAAAGTCGTGTGGTCGACTCGCCGACTTCTGCCTTCTTTCAGTCTGAGCATCACCAATTTTCATCTATTGCTTCTGGCCCATCGAGTTCCTTCCCAGAAGAACAGAATATGGCTTGCCTCGGTGCAAGGTCTCAGCAAACTCCCATCCCTTTTCCCAGAGTCGGAGCAAGCTCTTTCGCCGCGCTACCTGATGAAGCGGCTGGTTTCCATACCCCCTCGGCATCATTCGATTCAGAGGTTCTTGGTACACAGAATCTTAGTGTTGACGATGGCAGCCAAGTCAACCTCGAAGGACAATCACTGATGTTGGAGATTGATGATATGTCTCTCGTCTCACTTTATACGCAGGATTGGGGAGGAAATGAAGAAGAATCTGATTCAGATGCAACGATGTATTCAGTGACAGCTGGTACTGAACGGGTGTTGTGGGATGAGAGAAACGCAGATTCACCAGCTGTTGACGGTTCAAACCGTACTAATGTGCTTGAAGAAAGAACTTATACACGTTCTATGAACCGAGGAGAGAGGAATATTGCGGCTGAATCGCCTGTATCAGATTCAAGCCAACCTCATCGTGTTCCATCAAGCCGACAGACACCACCACGACCCAGATCTCAACGGTCAACTCGGCATTCTGCTACAGGCGTACCTGATAGAGCAACCTCTGAAAGTGCTAGAGCTCCTCGGCAGTCAAATCGGAGGCCAAGGAGAGATCCTAATCTGCCTCATGGTTCACCTCAAACTCCACCGTCCACAGTTCCTTCAGGTCCTGATCGGCCGCAAAGTGGGGCTACGCAGCAACCCATTCTTCATCAACTGGCCGGGCTTCCCATTGACAGCATCGCCCTTTGTCTTCCTCGACCAACCACTGGAAAGAAGAACACCTTCATCGGAAACAGGTTTCCTGGGAGAATAATGACTCTGACCCTGAGTGTACCATCAGGACGTTCTCGCGTGGATGAATCAATCCGTGTAGAGCCAAGCTTCATGCTGGATGAGAGGCATTATCAGTTGCTTTCGGCCAAAGCTGTAAAGGAGAAGGCGAATGCGGACATGTTTGTTTTTCAGAGTTACAAGCTCTCCTTTCACTACGTTGCGGTGTCGGGCAAAGGATGTGGGCATGATATCGATTTGCAACACGAAATGGACAAGGTTGCCAACTTTTCAGCTCTTGCTAGCAGCAAAGCCGCTTCTCGTCTTGAGCTTGCAGTTTCCACAGCTGTGAAGTCAAACAGGAAGGGACGTGACTTTCTCATTTTTGACGACTTGACGTCTAGCGACTTTGTCGAGATTGATGAGATTTGTCACGAAGGGTGTGGCTTTATCCCACGTAGCTATATTGAAAAATTTCTCGGAAAACATGCGGTGGGAAAGCGCACTACGGCGATACAAGTTCGCATCTTCGCTCCCCGCTTTGGTGTCGTTAAGGGAGTTCTGATGGAAAAGCCTAACATTGACAAGATTCAACTTCCACCATCGATGAAGAAGGTTGGTCGGTCGCTTCTATCGGATGAAGAATGGGCCACATTGGTGATTACGGAAACCTTCCCATCAAACAATTGTGTTCAGATTGGCAAGTTGCTGTCACCGACTGGGGGGAATCTTCCTAAGTCGTACCAACCCAAAGCGTTGACAGACATGGTCACAGATCTTTGGGAGGGTCTGCAGGTTCCAAAGCAGACAATTAAACAATATCTCCACAGGGTGAAGGACGTTAGAAGCACCAAGCACGTCTTTGTGGTTGGAGTGTCAGATCCCACCAATGCCATTCCTGAGGGCCACATTTTTGTTCCAGGGTATCACCATGGGAGATCGGAGCTCTTTGTGACTCGTTGTCCATGCATGAAACCAAACGATGGGTACATGCTTCCTCTTGTCACGGATCGACCATCATCCATGTCGGAGGGCGACTGGAGATGGTTGAATCAGATTCATTTCGGTGTCATCATTTTTGGGAATTCGAGCTCAGGCTTGGCGCCTCTGCCTGTTCAGATCGCAAACGGAGATCTCGATGGAGACAAGTACTTCATATGTTGGGATGAAGAAATTCTATCATCATTAAAGTGCAACTCGTTGTCGATTCCACCCGCATCGCCGTCTTCTGAATCGAGCCCACAGATAAGGAGCAACTGGCTCGAAGAGACTCAAGCAATAATGGGTGGTGTATCAAGAATCGTTGAGTTCAATCAACTGATTGGAAAATTGTACACTGCATCGAAGGAGGCCGCAGAGAAGTCTATTGACGGCGTGAGAGACGAGGACGCCGCAGCACTCGGAAAAGCGTATCAAGACGCACTTGACTTGCAAAAACACGGAGGATTGGTCTTTTTGCCTTCTCACCTATGGGGCCGTGTGCCGGAACATTTACAGAAGCACTTGACCATTCAAGTGAACCTCTAGATACATCCATGCTGCTCACATATTCCACCCTTGAGAGCGTATCTGTTGGTGGCGGGTCCTGGGAACTCGACAATCCCACAACTTTCTTTCCGCTCTCCGACTTGACTTCACAATGAAATGGTTGCAGCAGATGAGAGTGCAGAAGCGCCAAATAGAGAACCCTCAACCTCTCGTTGGACGATTTGTCTATCGGTGTATGGAAACCATGGAACAGGATATCTTTTTATTCGAGTGCTCGTTCACATATAATGTACCTTCTCTCTATCCTATTGGTAGGCTGGGCACTATTTTAACATTGACACTTCTATTCTCCAATTGAAGCCGACAATGCGGTATCATACCACGAACGCCGTGTCAAGAATTCCTCTCTTGCGCACAATGCGCCGCTCTTCTAAGACAGCCGGTCAACTGTGCATTCTTGCAGGGTCCTGGCGACGTCCGCAAAAGCACTGTCGAGTATCAAGAGGCACTGGTGGCATGCTCGTTTGACCGTCTCCGTGCTCTGTACAAGAATGTGTGCACTCACTCAGTATGCGGATGAAGAGAAGACGCTCATGTTTGTGCTTGGCTTGTCCGCAATGTCCCCGCTTGTCAGCGAAGCCAATGTGAAAACGACCACGACACTGTACATCGAACAATGGAAGAGCACCTAAGAGCAATCCCCGTGGAGCAACTGCAATCAGTGTGGCAGATGCAATTCAGCTTCAATCACTGGGTGGTAGTGAGGATCGTTTGTGGAGATTCATTCATGTACACTTGCGGTTTCACTTCCGTGGGCAGAAAGGAAATACTCGTCCAGAATGTACACCGATTCATGTTTGACAACACCGCATATCTACCACGCTCTATCGTTTGTACAAAGACCAAATGAAATTACCCACTTGGTATTGCTTTTGTGGTCGAGGCAAGAGTCGAGGCAGCCCTGCTCAAGGCCACCGACACATTTGAAGCCACTCCCAAGTACGGACTTGCAGGGTATACCATCTTGTCTCTAGTGCCAGTGGGCGTTTACTCGGAAAATAGCGACCTGGTGGACTATGAAGAGGTCATGGGACCAGGTGCTGTGAGCCGCGGCTTCGAACGTCTTCATGGCAAAGTAAACAAGGCTTGTGCCTGGTGTCGCAAGGCGAGAGACATGGTGACAGAAAAGACGAAGCTCTACAGATGCTCCGGCTGCGAGGACACCGTCTACTGTTCAAAGGAACACCAAAAGTTGGACTGGGAGGAGCAGCTGCGTGGGTGCTTTTGATCAAAAACCATCGGCCCAAAAGCTTGATGGAACCTGTTGTTGGGAAAGCCCTGGCGGAGAATCTCGCAAATCCTTTTTGTGTTGAGCAGCAACTCTAGTGATTCAATATCTAGAAAGTAGAGAACTACTCTTTGTCACCTAAGTTCAAAGGAAAAGGTTAGACCAAGAACATACTTGGTTAGACTACCCACCCAACGCCGCGTACCAGTGGACAAGTACAGTACCGGTAGACGGTAGCAATCCGAACCTTCTTGATTTTCTCGATACAACGGTCATTGTTCGACTCACCATGATATCCTTTGTTACCTTGCTCCTTCTGGCGCTTTCAGGCGTCGCTGCTCAAGAGGAAAGTTGTTCTTGGAACGATGGTAGCTGCTACCAAGATCCCCATTTAAAGGAAATAACAATTGATCTCGGGAATGGAAAGAATGAGACGTTCATGGCGTTCCACCCTTCGGATGTTGCCACTTTTTACCAAGAGGAACCAGGGTCTCGCAAGGCTGTCACGCCCAAATTTCTTGGCCAATTTGGAAAGTTTATCAACTTGAGCCCAGATCATGTGAGAATCTACTGGTAAGTCTGTGAGTGACGTTTTGTAGGCCCTCATCTCACTGCTAGCGCAGGCGACTCACTCGCTGGAATGCACAACTGATGCAGGGATGCAGGCAAACACAGAGAGGATGTTTACATCGCAGAGACTGGACCGTTTCAAGCAGCAGCCACTGCAACCTTTCCTGGTCATAAATTTCTTGTAAAATCGAAGGATGATGAATCGAAAGTCCTGCACCGGTGGACAATCACAAAGGAATTTCTTTTGTATTCTTACGATCCTTTCGAGAAAGGTGAAAAGGAGTTGGAGAACCTCACCATTACTGAGCACAAGGCTTACAACTTGCAAAAGAATAGTCTCAAGTTTGCAGAACAGTATAAGGCTGCGACAGGTATTGAATACCTTAGTTTGTATCCACGACGCCCCGCACCCATCAATCCAATGTGGCCTGCCGATCATTTTGGGCAGGAGCACAGCTTCTTGACTCGCGAGACTCATTTTCAGGAGCTTCCTCCACCCGAAAACTTGATCAAATTGAATCCCAGAGCTAACCATGAACCCATGTTGAAGAAGTACCGTGCAAAGGGCCAGGAGGTTGCCAACATGACAATGAAGGTGCTCTCCTGTTCTCCTCGTGTCTTTGAAATCAAGAACTTTCTCTCCGAGGTTGAGATTGATCACATTATGCAACTTGCGACGGGCATGACGCTGCACATGAGCTCCACCAAGGCAGGAAATGAGGGAGAGCAGCGCCAAGATTCAGAGACTCGAACCTCTCGCAACTCTTGGGTGCAGAGACACAAATCTCCCATCATTGACGCCATTTACCGTCGATCTGCAGATTTGATGCAGATTGATGAAGCTTACATGCGACGTCGTACCAAGGAAGAAATGCCGCACTTGAACCACATTGGATCCAACTCGGAACAACTGCAGTTGGTGCACTATGACGTTGGACAGCAATATGTAAGTTATTGACGTCTGAAAGCTTGCATTGACTTCACATGGGTCTTGTTGTCTCACCACGTGTTTCCAACTCCTTGATATCGACATGTAGACTCCTCATCATGACTTTGCCATACCGAAGAGCGATGAGGGTCAACCAATGCGATTCGCCACAATCCTGTTTTACTTGAATGAGGGAATGGAGGGTGGAGAAACGACCTTTCCTCGCTGGTTAAATGCAGAGGATGCAACAGAACTGAAGGTTGTTCCTGAGGTGGGCAAAGCAGTACTATTCTATTCCTTACTTCCCGATGGAAACATGGATGAACGTTCACAGCATTCCGCAAAACCGGTCATTGATGGAGAGAAATGGCTCATCAACGTCTGGACATGGGATCCCAGTATGCGATTCGGGTAGACATAATCGGGTAGACATAATCGGGTAGACAGTCATCGTGATAAAAGTTGTTTAGTAAGGTATTCTTCTTGCCGTTGTCTCTATGTAAAACGCATAGCCGATTCTCCCGTTTTGTTTATAGAATGTACTTGGACATGTCGTTCTTGGTCATGGCCTCCGACAGTCTCTCCTCTATCAACTTTTTGCTGACAGTAAGAACTGTCCCCTCTTCCTCTTCCGCAGCTTGGAAACTCAGCTCTTCCATAATGCGCTCCATGACAGTGTGAAGTCTTCTCGCCCCAATATTCTCAACTGTCTTGTTCAACAGGGCTGCCATGCGGGCCATTTCACGGATTGCATCCTCGTCAAACTCCAAAGTCACACCTTCGGTACCAAGAAGCTCCACTTGCTGGCGGATAAGCTATTTATCGATATCAAATAGTGTGAGACAAACTACAGAGGGAACATCACCACGATTTTACTTCACCACCTACAACACGATGGCAACTTACATTGGCAATTGGTTCTGTCAAAATCTTGTAGAGGTCGTCTTCGGTGAGACCTTGCAGTTCAACACGAATTGGGAGACGACCTTGCAGCTCAGGCAGCATATCACTGGGCTTGACTGCATGGAATGCACCACTCGCAACGAACAGGATGTAGTCTGTATTCACATTCCCGTACTTGGTGTTGATTGTAGTTCCTTCGATAAGAGGAAGAAGATCACGCTGGACTCCCTCAGCGCTGGCATCAGCGCTTCGAGACATACTATCCCTTGACGAACAAATCTTGTCAATCTCATCAATGAAGACGATTCCGCTTTCTTCGACGGCAGCCACAGCCTCCTTCTTGAGGTCGACGTTCTCTAGTAACTTGTCAAGCTCCAACTCAAGAATTACCTCGCGAGCCTCACTGATTGGCATCTTCTTCCGTTCCATTGGAGCCTTCTTTCCCTGACCATTGCTCATCTTGCTCAAGAAATCAGACATGGCTGCAATGTTGGGGTTGTTGTTGTCACCAAGAACGAATCCAGGGTTTCGATCGGCTCCTGGTCCGCCTTCTGGAACATCAACTTCCACTTCTTGATCATCCAAGAGTCCATTGCGGTACATGTCTCTAAAAGAATCTCTGCCTCTACTACCCTCCTTGGGGCCAGTCAAGAGATCCAAGATACGATCCTCGACGAGTTCCTTCGCTTGCTCACGTAACTTCTCAGTCTTTTTCTTTCTCGTCAAGGTCATGGACACATCCATAAGGTCACGAACAATCTGATCGACATCCCGTCCATGATATCCCACTTCGGTGAATTTCGTCGCCTCCACCTTGAGGAAGGGCGCATCACCAAGATCTGCCATACGGCGGGCGACTTCTGTCTTTCCACATCCAGTGGGACCAATCATTAACACATTGCGAGGAGTCACTTCTTTGCGCAAATCTACCGGCAACTGTCGGCGTCTCCATCGATTGCGCATGGCAATGGCCACGGCACGTTTGGCGTCCTGTTGACCAACGATATGACGATCCAGTTCCGAGACGACGTCGGAGGGTTTGAGATTCTTTTCAACATCATCTTCTTCAATAGGTACAGCTGCAGCAGCTGTGGCGATAGGTGCATCTTCGATAGCTGGAGGGTCTTCTGGCTCCACCATATCCGTTGGGGAAGAACTCAACCAACGAGCTGTTGTTGTTGCATTATTGAATCGACCTGCTCGGGGCACTGCTGAGCGAACATGAGCGCGTAGGGATGATGAGAGCATTGTCTTTGTGGGGGAGAATGAAGGTGCTGCTCTTGTCTCTGTTGCTGCTGTTCCTTCAGGAAGATTGAGAGAACAATGATGATGGCGCTGTCAGGCAGATCAGCTTCGAAAGGCGAAGATCCGTGCGTCGATGCAGGGAATTTTGTTTCGATCATTCTTTGATGACAACTGGCTGGTCACAAGAGGCTACAGTATAAGGTCTACCCACAGAGTTCCGAATTCCATTCTGATCTACCTACTGGCTACTGGTCGGAGCGCTACTTTGGGGCTCGCGTGAGCGCGTGCGTGTAGACAGTAACTGTAGGACGGTACTTTTGGCAAACCTTTGAATGTGCACGATGACGACGGAATGAATCAATCATTGGGCGAATCACATTAGAATCTCCCTTCTCTGGAGAATAGGAGACCCACGTGGATTGTGCATGTACGTCTCGCTAGGAATATGCCTCAGCCTCCTCATTCACACCTCTCGAATACGAGTATCAAGCACAATGATGTTGTCGTGCACATTCCCCAAGAGCTCTTTCACGAGAGGAGGATGCAGGTTGTTTGCGACTCATGCGTTTCCTGACATTCCGGGATTGATCATTCAAGAAGACTACCTTGACCAGGCGCTTCACGACACTGTGTTCAAAGAGGCTAGACGCGCCTCGGAGCTAGCAGAGGAACTGGCTATAAAGAGGAATGAGACATTCGTATCACCAGCCCATAATATTCCTATACGATCCAAATATGTGCCTGTGAAGATCCCCTTGAAAAACTTGCGCAACAACTCCAGCACAAACTTGTCGGCAGAACACTTTTCTCATTACGGAGAAGGTCATCGACTTACGTACTATCGAGGAAACGAGAACATTCCTGGTTTGGGCCTACCCAGTGATTTCTTGGACGAGCTTGCGCATATGGATGCGATCAAAGAGGAAGTCAAAGAGTCTCGAAGAAGACTTGGTCGGAGTACTACTGCTCCAATGAAATGGCGTCTAACCCTGAATCACTATCCCGGAGAGGCCGAAACTCGGGTAGGATTTCCTTGGCATCGCGATTTGGAGGCGAATGGCGCTTGTACCATGATACTTGGGCTCGGCAGTACCGGGCGTTTGGAATTCGGCAAGGAGCCCCATGTGGATCTTGAGGCACCACCTCCTCAAGACAATCGAGTGGAGCAACCTGACCTAGTACAATCGGCTCGTTCTATGGATCTTGAGCCTGGATCTCTCTTGATACTGACAGGTCCTGCGCGTTGGCACTTTTGTCATCGGGTCTTGAACAGCACAACGAGTGCAGGAGAGCGAGCTTCTCTAGTTTTTGGAGTCTGGTAATGGATATCTTGGCTGCAGCTAACAGGATATCTTGGCTGTAGCTAACACTGCTGCCAGTGCTGGTGGTAGCATTCCACTGGAGTTTCAACTAACTGTTGTAGTCTCAGTCGGTAACGAGACACACGATCAATCGCTCCACATGATGGGGGGAGCCTGGACTTTGTAGCTCTGCCTAAGTTTCGATCGCCACAGCAAGCCAAGAATCTTGGGGCTCTTATTTGAACGACGTTTGCACGACTCGTGAGTAGATGAGAGGATACAATCGAACATATTCTTAGAGTCGTTACAAGTAGTATTCATACACGGTAGGCAATTCCAATCGGCCAGATCTGGCGGCTGCGGCAGTAATGTGGGTAACATGCAAATTTGCACGGAAAAGAGCTTTCGTCGAACACAATGATTCGCATAAGTATCATGCTTGAGAAGCTCGGAGGAATCCAACAGAACTCTCAACGACGAAGGTGTCCTTTCTTTTTCAGATCCATCAACATCCCACCGCCAGCGCTCTTTGTCCTCTTTTTTCTTCCTCCCGTTCCTCCTTTTCCTCTCCCCTTCTTTCCTTCACTTCCGCCTTGCTTGCCTCCTTTCTCGCTTCCCTTTCCACCGCCCAGTTTATTCATCTTTCCTCCTTTTCCTCCTCCCTTTCCTCCTCCCTTTCCTGAGAGCGGACTAGTAGGATAAGGAGTGGTGGGAGCAATTGGGTGTACCGTCGTCGGAGGAAACGTTACTGGCTGGGCTGTCATGATCAAATCAAATGGGGGCGTTGCAATAGGAGACGTTGTAGTCGGCTCGATAGTCACTGGCATCATAGAAGTCGGTGGAGGTGTTGGTTCCACAGTAACTGGCATGGAAGTAAGAGGTTCCGTTGGATCAGGTGTAACTGGTGCCGAAGTAATAGGAGAAGGTGGAGCTGGCTCGACAGTCACTGGCATCATAGAAGTTGGTGGTGGCGTTGGTTCCACAGTAACTGGCATGGAAGTAAGAGGTGCAGTTGGATCAGCGGTAACTGGTGCCAAAGTAATAGGAGAAGAGGTAACGGGCGCGACAGTTAATGGAACCACTGGCGACGCAGTTTCAGGGAAATTCGTTGGAGAAGCAGACGGGGCTTGAGTTGAAGGAGATGCGCTTGGACTCGAGGTAGGACTGTTAGTTGGCAGGGTCTCTTGGGTGAAGGTGCTGTAGCGCACACGCTGCTGTGAGTAGTTGTAGAAGCAAATACTACCACGGAAATCAAAAACTCCAGTAAGATTGAGCTCCAGCTGCCCGTCAACATATACAACGAGATTGGTCGGAGTTGTCTCAAAACGGAAGGTGTACTCCACATTATCTAACCACCCGGTATTGTTCAAGTTGAAGCCACGCTGCAGCTCCTGAACGCTTCCATCGATGTTGCAAGTTTCGTTTGTGTGGCTCCACAACTCATCTTGGACAGGAATACCAGACACGGCACTGACGGCAAGACCCTGTTGAGCAGTTAACCTACCACAGGGGGATGAGAAAGTAAAAGACTGGGTTCGTTGCTTCCAGTCCACTAGAAGGTACTCGGCGCCTAGATTGGTATTGTCGCCTTGGCGGTATCCTAGAGCGAACCCAATATAATCGTCGTCAGAGGACGTCTCGACACGAATGTTTCCCTGGAGAGCAGTATTCTCGGTCTCAAAATCACTGCAGAACACACTGGGAACAGAATTGATGGTTTGCAGAACACTGCGACCGTCGGCTGCAACGATCCAATTTGCACTGCTGCCACCAGTCGCCAGGAACTCATCCACGAACCACGAGCTCAGGGAGACGTTCATGAGATTTGTAGTTTTAATTGGCTGACTGAGGTACAGCTTGACAATCTCTTTCCTTCTTGCAACAATAATGCCATGCGCAATGGCCTCAATCGCTCCTGTGGGACCTGCAACTTTGATGAGCTATTTTCATCGCGGAGTGCACATATATCGCACATGCGTGTAAAGGACATCTCTGACCTGTAGAGTCCTATCACTGCTTCTGTAGAGTAGTTTTTGTATGATTTTGGCGCTCGTTTTTTGTTCCAAGACTAAAAGGAGAACATGAAAACGAGAACACGACCCAACTCTCGATAAAATAATGACATATCGTACGATATCGGTATCGGATGTTGACGAGATTGAACATTCTCTATTCGTAGTCTATTAGTAGTGATTTACTACTCTAAGTGCTCCAATGAAATGGCTGAATTACTATCTCGGTGGCGAAGAGATTGGAACTGGAGTAGTCTAGGATTTCCTTGGCATCCAACTGCATTAGGAGCCAAACGATGCCTGAACGGTACGTACCATGATACTTGGGCTGGGTAGTAGTAGTAGTGAGCGTTTGGAATTCGGAAAGGAGCCTCGTGTTGATCTTGATGCAGCTCTCAGGACAATCGTGTGGAACGTCCTGACTTAGTACAATCAGCCCGTACTATGGATCTTGAGCCTGGATCTCTCTTGATACTGACAGGTCCTGCACGTTGTCTCTTTTGTCCCCCATCGAGTCGAGTGCAGGAGAGCGAGCTTCTCTAGTTTGGGGGTCTGGTAATGTGGTAGTCGGAGGCTCGGAGGGAGGATCTCGCACAAGGCCTGACACACAATGAGGCACCTGTAGCTACCCGAGAAGCCTCTTGGCTGCAGCAAAGAACAGCGCTTCTGGGACAGCAAATAGCATGGTCGCCTCAACAGCCTGCGGATAATAGTCGTCAATGGGGCGAACGGTCAACGCTTGGGCGGAGCCAGGCTCAAATTCTCAAAGGGCGTGTTGCAACCGTAGGTTTGATGGTCACAGCTAGCAAGCAAGGGAATCTTGAGGACGGTTCGTGAAATACGATCGATTAGAGTTTACGCAGGCGATATCGTATTCACAGTAGACAGTTCCAATCTGTGCTTCGATGTTGTTACTGTACACGCTCCCAAAAACGATGAGCAAGGATTCTAGAGAGTACTTCAAAACAACCATGTGATTGGGTACGTCAGTCACTCATCATCCTTGCTACGTAACTCATGATATGTTACCGATTGCCTCTTTGTAGACCTCTAGCTTTGCGACATTCTTCTGCCCCACACGGGCCCAATACTGGTCGTGAAGCTGTGCAACTGCGCACATTTTGCAGCACTTTCGGCTGCTTCTGACATGAACGGAGAGCTTGGACTGAGTTTCTGAGAGAAACCTTTCGTTTGAAAGTACCGAACGAACTCTTCGTGAATACTATCTATCCCAGGACTGTCCTCGATGAGCTCACAGAATGATAAGTTTCCTGATCCCAACACAGCAACACGCGTTCATGGTCGGCAACAGACATCAGAGAACGCACCGGTGGGCTCTGTTATGAAGTTCATGGCGCTGCCTGTGGGGCCTGCTCCCCTGATTAGCTGTTCTTCGAAAACGACGCTCTGCAGATGGGAGAGACCTTGAAGGCTGTTGGGAGCAATGTATACAAGGGTCATAGGAAGGCGAACCTCTTGCAGCGTTGGAAGCTCGTTCAAGG
>JAVCKV010201034.1:0-16702 GCA_032274145.1 Herpochondria borealis | reverse complement strand
GCAAGTCTACCTGAACGCCTTCGCCGTTTCGCGCCGCTGCGTGCAACTGCGTTGCGCCCCACGTCCTTCCGCCTCGGCTTGGTCCGTGGTCCGCGCGCGCTCGCCGGTCCTTCACCGCTTCCCCGACAGATATATCTTTCTCTCTCTCTCCGAAGCTACCTCGGAGCTACACCCTTTTGGCCCCTTTGGACCCCTTTCCATCTATGTGGCCCGACAACCCCAGTGTCCCCGGCCGCACGCTTTTAAACGGTCAGGTCCGTTCCAGCAACCCGGATGTACCGCTATGAGGCTATTTGGCAGCACATTTTGCACAGCTGTACATTGTTGACTACTGACTATTGACTATTACCAGCTTGACAGTGGCGGTTGGAGGAGGCATTTGTCCCGAGTCTCTCTATTTCTCTCCGACTAACGCGACAATTAGTGAGACCCGTAACAGACATTAGGTACGTTCGGTGGGCTACGCGAGCAACACCGGCATTGTAATATTAATATTAATGTACAAAAAGTACAACTTGGTTGCCACACAGTGGTTCAAGTACTGTATGCTGCAGACGACGGGTCGACGAATGCCCACTGTATCACCTCCAGAAGGCATGTTGAAAGAAAAAACATTTACTTGAAGACGTTTACTGGACGGAAACATAAATGCGAGCACGTGTCGTGCACTGTACTTTTGAAATACGAATAATGCTTCTGTCCAGCTGTACAGTACAGCTCTCAACCGAACGGCATGCTATTTAACAGTGCGGACCATAGTTACAACGGCCGTCATGGATGCTATCGCTCTCCACGCACAACCACACCCATAACATTCCATTACCGACACGCCGCGATATGTCTACCCCAGTCGCATCGCTCGAGCCTACCTACGCCCTCATCGGAGCCACGGTCGCCCAATCAAGCACGACCATCGCCCCGACCGCCCGGAAAACGGCCACGATCTGCAAGCTGGTGAAGGACGGTGAACTGAAACCTGACCTGCTAGACCCTCTTCGCTGCGGCACGGGATCGGTATTTGTGGATGTCACGGACGTCTTCGACCCCATGTTTCCCTCCGCCGTGGCTGCCGGGCCGCGCGGCGTCGTCCTCGATCCACGCATACTGCTTGACTTCGCGGACCGCGTCGCTGCCGAACCGTCCACAAATGGCCCTCACCGCGTCGTGGTTGTCGGCACGTGTGCGTTCCGTGTTTTCAAATCGCGCTACATCTGTGTCGGCGACGCAAGCACCTATGCTGTCGGCACGGACGACTCGTTCCTTGCTCTCGCCGTCTCTCCAGGTGTCCCGTTGCGTACCGTCCGCTCCGTCCACATCGCTTCCGAAGCTATAATCGACAAAGATGAGATCACCCGTCTCGAACGCAATTTATTTGTACGCCTTCCTGCCCGTGTGTTGCCCTATCACGGACTGGGCTGCCCACTGCGACTTTCATAGCTTGCTTCTGCTCTTCGCGGCTGCCAACACCGTCCGTGATCTCGCACGCAGCATTTGCAATGGCACTGTGGAGATGCGCGAAGCCGACGGCGCAGTAATCATGCATGTCTTGGTGTCGGATGGTGAGGTCACATCCGCGAGCGGTGGAGACGAAGTAGGCCAGCTCTCGTTGCTCGCTGCTCTACTGAGCAGCGCCGAGTGCATTGCGCCACGCATCCTGCGTCTCATCAACGCGGAGCGCGAGCTTGGCATAGGATCTTACGCCGTGCGCGTCGCGCTGGTTGTGTGCCAGGTCGCGGAGGAGTTTTCAGTCTCTTCAAAAAACGTCAGCGTTGAGAATCTGCGTCACTCGCGCGTGATCAACCATTCCATAGGATTCACGAGGCCCGAGCTCGTTGAGCGTGCAGTTGATCTGCTTTCAGAAAACGATCTCGCCGACGTCCTCGCCTGCAGCGGGTTTGATGTGTCGATCGGCAATGCGAAAATCAACCTCGACGAAGCCTGCAGCTTTGACGAGCGCGAGCGTGACCACGACAGACGTGGCCTACTGAACGTGCCAAAGCTGGGGCATTGGGCGCGCGGCCCGTTCCACGTGCGAGTCGGGGCGGTGAAGCTGAAGCGCGGGCTGGGTACGCAGCTGGGTACGGCGGAGCCGTACAAGTCATACTTCGTACGCGGGAAGCAAAACACTCTGAACGTCGTCGATGGCAAGTTCTACGGGCATGTCGAAGTTGACTTTAAGAAGGATTGGTTTTTCTTCCCGAAGTTAAGGCGCGTGGACGTGGGGCTCGAGCAGGTGGGACTCGAGATGCGTGATGGACGAAGTGCCCAACCGCTTGAAGACGCAATTATCGATGGTCTGCTCGGTGGTGGGCACGGGACGCCAATCGCGCGTTGGATATGGGCAATGATTGACAGTGGGGCGGTATTCATCACTCCGGATAGTGCACGACGCTGCTTCTTCGGGTCGCGCACCAAGACGCGGGACGATGGGCATGTCATCTCTGGACCGATCGCCGGGCGGGCGGTCGGCGAGTGCGTCGTGTATTACAACATCAAGACGGAGAGAATCTACGTGGACAAGTATAACGTCGGCATGCTGATGGAGGTGGTCGCGCCAGACGGTGAGCTTGCCCATCTCAAACCAGCTTCAGATGCAAAGTCGGATCGAAGTAACTTGAGAGAGTGCTATATTGCTGAGGTGAACAGATTCTGCTGTGAGAGCCAAAACTGCCCTCTGCTACGCACGCAGCAGGGATCTTCTTCGTACTCGTGATGCATATGTTTGTTCCACACATACATGTATCTGTCGAGGCACTTATTCTCGGTAGAGCTCGTGTAGGTGGAGGGAATTTCGTAAACGACCTGCACTTTCACTCCATACTTCTACTGGACACACCCTTCATGGACTGCCACAATTTACGTTTGTCGTGCGTGTAAGTTTTCCTTGCAGATATTCTCGTGGGGTTCGCTTATCTTTCAACAATTATTGAGTTTAACTGCCTTTGCAAGAGCACTGTTAGCGGTGTATTTATCCGTATGTTATTTCCCAAATTTTGACGTTTTGCGAATACAGAAAAAAATCAAATGTTTATTGGTATCTTTATCGGTACTTTATATCGTAAATTTTTAAGATACGATACAGACAGTTCTGCTGACCTTTATTCTTGGCAAAAATACGGTGCAGCAGAACTCTGTCCGAAACGGATCCGCAATTTGAATTCCGGCGGCGGCGGCCTCGATTAAATCTGAATAGGTAGGTTGCATTGTTTATGTACCAGTATCGCAACGGACTGACCGCGTGAACCAGCCTTCCCCGTACAATATTCTTCTTCTTGTCTTTCGTGCATTGAAAATCGGCCGCGAATCTGGTTATTCTGACGTGGAGCTAGGTCATCTCGCACGCAGCTGGACACATGCGAGTGAGAACGTTATCATTGGGATCAACCAGAAAAGCTCGCGCTACTTTCGGACCATGTTCGAAAAATTCAAATCGTTCGCATCGAATAATACGCACGGCAAGCAGTACGGTGCGCGCAACCCGAAACCGATCAAGGCCAAATGGGACGAGAATTCTACTGATGTGCAGATTTTCCATGAGTGTCTCAAGTCAATCCAGTCCTTCAGTCCTACATGTGTGATGGAGGACCAGATAATCTCTATAGCGATCGCGAAGCACCTCGGAAAGCGCAAGGAGATGACGTAAGAGGCTAAGGACTACCCGCAACAAATCTGGTAAACTCACTTGGATTTCAAAGTCATACGCAGACATTCAAAATTTTCTGCTCTCCTCATCAGTGAATCTGCGAAAGCCACTAGTAGTTATGAATATAACCAATAAACACCCCCTTAATTTGATAAAATCAAGAGCGTCATTGAGCCCTTAAACAGAGATTTGAAGAACACGGCATCCGCTATCATTGCAAACCTGATCAAAGCGAGTCCGCACACGCGCCCAATTTTTAGGAAGACGGAAATTTGCCTTCGTCATGAGAACATGATACAAAAATCTGCTTAAGAGAACGCTTCAAGCATGTCTTGCAGTATAAAAAGACGCACAGAGCCTTAACAGGAGGCAAAGTCTATGCTGGCGTTCTCGAAAGAAGACTGTGAGATGAAAAAGAATTCCAAAGAACGATCAGAGTTCTTACGTATGATCCGTAAGAAGCACATGCGTCGCGTTCATAAAGAGGAGAAGGAATATGATAACTAACGTGAGCTCCAGAATCACCGAGTTCAACAGACTGCGGCGGCTGGTACCATCGATGAAAATCCTGCTCAGATGAACACAGGAAACTATGTTTAGTGGAAAAGGCTCAAGAAGCTGAGGGGCCTGGTTTTGATAGCTCCTCTGAAATGGAAGGTAGTTGAAAAATGTACTTTAGCTACTTTTTGATCACATGGAACCAAATAGAGACCAAATGTGCTCGATCAGGTCATGCCGCATTGAAGTATCTATCATTGTTCGGATTTATGGTTCGCCGCGGTTTTATGACCAAGTCATCTGTCCGTGCGGCAAAGCCCGAGAGGAGACCTGCGACTGCCATCATGGCGATAGTGTCGTCTTCCTCGTCAAAATCCTCGTCTGATTCGTGCGGATTCATAGCAAAATAAAGGTGCGCTTCGATTTGTAGTTCTAAATAGTAAATAGAAATATCCCCTTGCCCAATGGAAAGTTTCTGCTCAATTCTGGAGCTTTTCTGGAAGTGACTTAGTCTTGATTTCATCCTGAACTCTAACAATTTGAATTTGGATTTTTTTTTAATGCGGCTGAACGATAAACACTGGGCAAAAGATCCGTATCTTATTTGTGGCTGAAAAAGTTCGCAAAATAAAGACGAGCATACAGTACTGCATCAGCCAATGGGGAAAAGTGCACGTGTAATTTTTTGTCATTATTTTCTGAAAATACCGACAAAGCTAACTGTGCTCTAACACTAACAATCATTAACTATCCTTACTCGCATCGAATTTTTCTATCAGAGCTCCTGTCTGAAGGCAATTATTTCTGAGCATTGAAAGGAGAGTAATAGTGAACTATTTTAATTTGAATTAGTCCCGCCCATTCCGTTCGGATGAATTCATTTCCAGGTAAAGAGGTCCATATTGTCCCGTAATGCGTACTACAGTAGCTGCAGCGATGGCCGAAAGTTTCTACGCTTGAAAAATAGCTGTTTAAGCCGTACAACCACCACCTTTCCGTAACCGCCACCCGCGCTAGTTGCGAACCATCTGCGGTGTGCATGCAGCACCTGTGAGTGGCACCGAAAGTGTTCCAAACCAGTCATCGGTAGATTAATGTAGCGGAAAATAAGGGGATTTGAAGCCCTCTTTTCGAGTAACCTTTACGTTTTTATAGAAAGGCACGTTTGCGCCGAAGTCTCAGAAGTTTGACACGAGGGGCAGAAGTCCGAGACACAGAAGTGAGTTTGAACTCGAGAAGTTGGATGCTCTACAAAGATGGCATAGGCAGAATGACCGGTTATAAGTACTGGGTGAAAAGTTGGAATTAACGGAAGAACGGGTGAGGGTTAACAAGATTCCGTAGGGGTGGGGCCGAGGAACAGGGTTGGCTTCTTAGGCTTGGCACTCGACGTAGCACATACAAATCAGAAAGGATTAAGGAGGATGTTTTAAAAATTTTGGGGCAGACCAAAGACCTTTATGAGCCTTTCGGTGAGAGGTTGTCTTTGTCGGTTACCCTCCTGACGGATGAGTTTCGAAGATCGCCTGAAAACATTTTGAAAAAATGCCAGTGAGAAACGTTTCTTGAAGGGTTTGGATGTGCAGCTACTTGGCCGAGTACAACTGCACATTCACAAGGGCAGTATTTCTGTTGAATCCAACCGAATTCCGTCTAAAGGTTTTCTTGGGGTGGAAAAATCATGTGTATTAACACTATTTCCAAAGACTTGGTGAACCAGTCGCTACCGATTTGTTTTACTGTGAAGCAACTGCCATTAGCGGCGTGTTAAGTACTACTTTCCGTGAGATATGTAGTATCTTATCGAGGATAATGATATGATGGTAAAAGCATAAGGGCAAGACATTTCGCCCAGGTTTTAATCCCGATTAATGCAATAATCATTGATTCCCGGAGTGGCAGCCTATTCAGATTTGATTCCAGACTTCCTGAATCCAACAGCTGTACTTGAAATTGGCTGCCCTAGCAGTGTTGGCGTTATCGCGTCCGCAGAAGCTCTGTTCATTGCCCTCGGAATCCTGCTTGAACTACTCAAGAATGACTTTGAGCCATGTTTTCAAGGTTTGGTCCATCTAGCGCCGATAAGAAATTGGTTACTGCAAGGTGGAGGCTTCCTTTTACTGCTGTTTACAGGGCAGATTCCACTATCCTATTCTATATCAGCGAAGGAAAAGGACCTCTGCTCCTTAGTAACAGTGTTATGAGGAAGTCTGAACTGCTTGGACACTATCAGTTGGTCTTTTTCCCACCAAATGCAGTCCAGCGTGATTCCCCGAAGCTGCACCTACATACCTTCATGAATGGTGAAGTTAGTGCGCTGCGAAAGCACCTGCAAATTTTGCCAGTGGTTGTCAAGAACTTAACCTCGTACTTCTCGTCTATTGCTCTGCTTTCTGCAAAAGAAGATGAGACAAAGTACAATCCCTACTCCGATAATAAGTACGCTGGGCATTTCGCGGTGATCTTTCGTACTTTCACGCACCTATTGCCTCGGGACATGAAGGAGCTCTGCTGTTGCGCAGGGGTTCTTACAACGGTGTTATCTGTGGCTCTTGAGTCCGTGTATGAATCATGCACGAATTGCAAGTCCTCGAGAAGCCCTTTCCGTTCGATGAAAGTCTCCTTCAGCCGTGTTATATATGAGTTAAACGAACACATGCCACTCAACTTCATGTTACTCAAGGATATGGAAAATCTGCTATTGGAGGATATACTTCCAGAACCTCCCCTTGACACGTTAGAGATGGGATTTTCGCTTGAGTCAATTAATCAGAAATTAGTTATCTCTTCTGACATGGGAAAAGTTGCTAGCGCACCTTCGATGGACGTGGATGACCGCGAAATGCTCAACAAGGGCGAGGAAACAGACCGATCAAAGATCATAAATCTCTCTCTTTTTCGAGCTCGAATCATACGAGCAGACTGTACTACGTCAGATGGTACAGTTAGTTGGTTTTAAATGCGTCATTGAGCAAAAGCAACAGTTCGTGCCACTTTGGTTGAACGAAAAAGATTTTGAGAAGGAATGTTTGAACTATTCCGATGCGAAAGCGATTTTTATTCATGTCAAAATAAAGTCGATTCCGAGCAGCGCAAACGTCCTAAGCTCCCATAAATTCCATCAAATCAAGAAATATTGCAAGGAAGAAAAGCTGACGCTCAAATTTCGGCTTTTAACGTCCGAAAACCGATATTAGTCCAAAGATGACTGAAGAAAAGACTCGTGCACAGCTCAGTTTGTCGCGATTCGCACTAGATTTTCTCTCGAGGCGCTCTGCCACTTTAAAATGGAACCCATCGACATCTCTGCTGCATATTTGCAGGCAGGTGAACTCACACAAGATATATAAATCCGTCCGCCGAAAGGCTGGACAAAGTATATCGACGAGATATGGAAACTTATCAAGCCAGCGTACGGATTGTTCGTTTCCTTTGGGAACTGTGCATAGAAGAAGGGATCTCCTACTTTGGCTTTTTATCAATAGCTTGCTTTCCCCGTTCTTCATTAAAATGTCGACCGAGGAACTCCTTGCTCTTCTTTTGGTCAAAGTACTTGCCGACATTATCATTTCGTCGGCGCAGCTGAAGACATCGAGACGTTCTGCGATGCTATCTCCAAACGTTTCTAATTCGGTCGCGCGATTATCGACCACAGTCTCATCTTCAAAAAACGCGAGCAAGTAGCAGAACAACTCCGACAATCATGTCAAAATGGATTTCTACTTCGAGGAGATCGAGCCGATGCCCTTTAGAGAGCTCTTTGCAAGAAAGAAGAAGAAAAATGAACCCTTGAAGAAATTCGCTCGCTGAAAGGGCTCGCAGGAGGCTCAATTACTTTAGAAATAGTGTTCTACTCCCTGCAGCAATTGTCGCAATTTGCCATCAACAATACTTTGGAGATCTTCGCATTTCTTATCTCTGCATTGCGAATAATGCACTTCAGCTTTTGAATCTACTCAATCCTGGGTTGAGTTACTAGACCCTGGTGAGAAAGTTAAAATATGGTAACTAGACTGCTTCCTTATTCACGTTCTCAAATACGGGTGATGCAGTACTTGGTGTGTTAAGATCGGCTACGTGTCTGGATCGCTTCTTCCAACGGAGAGAAAGAACGTGTTAAGTGCGATGGATTTTCACAGCTAAGCTAAGCCAAGTCTCTTTATCCTCCTTCGAAGCAGAGAATTTGGCAGCAGCTGAGTCCGTGACAGATCCATCAAAGATTGTTTGAGCACCATAATCCATCGATTACAGCTCACTATGGTTTTAGACTACTTCGGACTGAACTCCACCAGCGGCACTTTGAATAAAGGCCATTACTACTGTCTTCGAGAGACGTTGTCAATCTTACGGGACTCTTTCGAGTTCCGGGAATTCGATTCTCCGCATTGGATCTCGGGTCGCAAAACATTACTGATTCTTTAAATAATATTAACGCCAAGATGTTTCTCAAGTTTAATAAAGCTACGAAGTACGGTATTCTAACGCGAAAGATGGTACTATTTTCATACAGAAACATGGGCACAAGTTAACAACATAAATCGCCTTCGTGAACTCGATGCCCGTAGTAATTCCTTTTTTGTCAGTCGTATAAAGTTTTCTATGCGTTTCATGATTATCTGCAAATTATTTCAGTATAAATCGATTCAAGCACTTCTTTGTTGTAAGGAAGTTATAGAAATGACGCAACAATTTTCAATCTACCTAACCTTGTTCTACTCAAAAACTTAGAGCTGAGAGACCAAAATAATTATTACGTGACGATGAGGGCAAGTGTGCTTGTTATTTTTCACATTTATGATGACCACACGGCGAACTTCGTCAATAACTTGAGCTCAGCGTCATCACCAACGGAAAGATTAAATGCATCAAGGCTGCAGCGCAACGCGTGGGACCCGAAACAATCGTAGATGCACGAATTCGCAATTATTACGTCAATAAAAACGGCACGACGCGACCCGTCCTTCTTGAAGAGCCGGCTCAAGTACACAAATGGTGTGTGGCAACCTTCAGAAAAATCAACATTCGGGTACGGAATGCGCTAGTTGAAGCCATGAACTGGGAGGCGCAACTAATCTGCGCGGAACCTCTAAAGCTCCTTCGCAAAGTCGGAATGATTGCGACTCGAAGACGTTCCTACAGAATGCGCACACCGCGAGAAAAGCCACTCCACCGGACAACTGCTTAACCACAGCAAAACACTGCATCCCTGCTTTTTGAACTTCCACGAGGTGCAGAGTGTAAGAGAAGTTCATCTGCCGGACCACAAGAGTTTAACGAGTGCCTCGTCCAATTCAAAGAACCATGCTCGTTTGGAATGTTTTCGTTGGGTTGATCGTGCGTGTGCGATTTTTCAGTCGCCATTATGTTCACATTTCTAACAGTACGCCCTGGTTTTTTATCGGCTTGTTGAAAGGTGCCGAGCTGCGCGGTACTTTTTGAGAGGTGCAGAGATGCGTGGCACTTTTTTGGAGTTGTTTTGAGAGTGTTGAAGAAAGGGTAGATGACTTCACGACATAGTAGTACTGATGTCGATACAGCATGTGATTGAATTTTTTAAATTTCTTTCATACCCTCGCAGGTTAAAGATTGTATCGCTCGGACAGCTGTAGCGTAATGCGCTGTTTTTCTGTAATCTCGGTTTTGAGTGACACGCACGAAATATCGGCTGATATTCTTGTAATTTTCCTTTTATTTTCTCACCTACTAATTTGGTTTTTATCTAACCCCCAGGGCCGTATTTGTGATTGACTGACTAAGGCCGTATTTCAATGACTAATGCCTGGCTAACTGACTAAGCTGGTATTAGTTTAGTCACCATGACTAAGTCATGTAATACACGTGTACCGAATTTTTCAGATTTTTAATTTTTCATTCTGGGAAACGTTTATCGAAAATATACTCTCTTCAATACACGAATTTGAAAATAAACGTGATATTTCTTCTGAAACTAATTAAAAATAGTCCCCTTAACGAATCAAGAAAATTGTGGGTGGCATTTTTCTTCAGCAATGTGGGCACAGGTGAGGCGACGACTGCGAAAGAACTTGTGTGCGGATCTCAGTTATTGTTCACTTCGAATACCCACTTCTGCTCACCTCTCCTCTTTTGTCTCCCAACCCATCTTTCCATAAATGTCGCGTGGGTCTGACGAAGAGGAGGTCGCAGAGATCCCCCCAGAGTGGAAATCAGTCCACTCCCTCCGATGAGGAAACAATCACTGCAAAAAGACTTCGAGACGAGCAGCATGCACAGCAGAAGCGTCGTCGAACGGCCAAAGATGGCCGAGGGTCCAGCATGAGACCATAGATGTGGAGTACAATTGCTGCAACGCTAATTCAGTCAGGAGAAAAACCAATGTTCCACTGTTCCGAAGGAGGACTGAATAAGTCGGTGTCCGATAGCAACATCATCTCGCACTATCGCGCTCTTCATTCGGCTGCTTATAACGCGCTCATTCGTCTTAACAACGCAAATTAAAATGATGAAGACATGAGGGCTGTTGTTGCAAAGGTTCACAGGCGTTTGGTCTGCAAAAACAGCTCAAAGTCTCTAGAGGGATTCTTCAAGAAGAAAAGTACAACTACGCCTGTAACGCGTTCTGTCCCGACGAGTTCTTCTGTGGTTCCACCTCTCACTACAAGTTCCAATTCCTTGGGAGCTGTGAGTAACGCAGGCCCCTCTGTCGTTGATATTTCGCGTCCAAACCCAACTCCGAAACTTCTACAACCTGTTGGTTTAGTTCTTTATTATTTCACTACCGGAACCGCATTCTCACAGGTTGGCCTACCAATTTTACAATGGTTGGTAGAGCTATGTGGCAGCCTTCTACAATATTCTAGCAAATATAGACCTGATAGTACGCTACTTCAAGTGTACCGCGCAGTTTGCAGAATTGTAAGGCGTTCTGCAAATGGAGCTCTGACTGGGCGCATCACATTTGATGGCTGGAGTACAGCTCTGGGGACGCCAATAATGGGCGTAAAATGGCACTTCATTGATGTTTCTTGGAAGCTAAAACGTATCCCTATTGCGACACAAAGCTCGTCAAATGCTGCGAAAACAGGAAGGCAGTTATGTGCGACGCTGGAGCATGAAATGAAAGAGAAACTTTTCGTTGGCTCCAATAAGATACGTATTCATACTGCAACAAGCGACAACGAACCTGCTACAGAATTAGCCGTAGACTTGTTTATCAACTATATCTGTTCAGTCCACTGTGTTGTGCACAAAATTGCTTTGTGTGTAAATGATGTATTCAAAGCAGGAAAGCCGTGGCAGAAGCTCATGTAAATTGTTAATCGGGTCGCGTCTTTCTTCAAGCAACATCCTAAGGCTAACATGAAGCTTTTAGCCATGCAAAAAGCACAAGGTGTGACACAAGAAAGAGTGAAACATCTCAAACACGAAATTGTCACGCGTTGGCACTCCAGAATAACGGCTATGAGAACTTACATTTCTTGTATAGAGGATATTGCAGCTATTGCGAACGAAATGGGCATCAGCTCTACAAAAATACCACAGCAGAAAACTGAACAGACCACTATCCTCTCATGATTTGTCTGTGTTCTTTCATAAGTGCGCTGTGTAGCTCAAAAATTGGAGGCCGACCAGAAATTCACAATGTCTCGGGCGCCGCGCCTTTTGCGCGAGAGTCAAGAAACAATTCTTCTCATGGCTGGGGATCTTCTTCCGAACACCCAATCTTTTTAGGATGAGGAGAAGTACCCAGAAACGGATGAAAAGGACGATTTTTGTGGGCAAAGGCCGCATGCATCAATACTCAGCAGTGCTGAATGTGACAAAGAAAGAGATTCCTCTAGGAAGGTTTGCCGAACGCATCCGCACAGTCGGCAGCTCGCCCGAAAGTTATCCGAAAGTATATTGAACCGCCCTGGTCACATATGGCGAACATTAGACGCTGCTGGAGCTCTATGGCGCCCACATGGTGACAATTGTATCCGATGCAGTAATTATATTGACGCAGAGCTGCATGAACCACGTCGGGTTTTGTGTTTTAAAATTGCAGCGGCATTGTAAGTCAATGAATTCCAGTTCGAGTAAATCGACCTAATCACGCTCAGTCGAGATATTTACATGAAACTGTTGCATCGTTCTGTCTTTTTTGAGGGCAAAGAGCTGGATCCTGAATTGATCGATATGGATAATGATCTTCATGTATTTTACAATCATTTTCATAAGCATGTTATGACTGAATTGAAGGTCAAATGTCGCAGGAATATATCCGTCACACTTCAGTATTGGAAACAGAAGAATGAAAGCTAGGTTTTATCAGCCCCAAACCGTTCAATATGCTTTATCGTGCGTGCTTGGATTCTCAAGCTTCGTGCGCCCCTGTTGAAAGTTGAATTAGTGAATTGGGAAACACGGAGAACCTAAAAGCACAGTCTTTGCTTACGAGTACTATGGAGATGAAAGAGTTCATCAGGGTTTTTGTTTCCAATGAGCTGAATGAGCTCAAGCTTCCACAGAAACTTCGCGATGCTGGGATTCAGATAATTGTAGAGTCGCCGTCGTAACAAAAGTTTACATACTTTAGAACTTACGATGCTAACACATACATGGGCCGAATACCGTTAAGTGAACCCACAGCCTTTTGACGAAGCGAGACGCATTGAGAGGTGATTCCTCGTCAGGCGGAAAGGCGTTTATCATTTCGCCCGATGTACCGTTTTCCCGCTTTCGAAGGCTTGCACGAACTGATCCTGATCCTGCGATATGCGTACCAGTATCCTGAACTGAGAGCTATAACTGCAGCGCACGTACAGTACTGCCTCACGGTTGTTCCGGATCACGAAATATAACTACTTGATTGTAAAAAGCTGGGTCTATGCCGATACTGTATATCTTCGGCGGTAATGAAGTCCTCAAACACAGGCGGCGTTGAAACCTCGTCGCCATAGCTCGCTTTGTTCTCGATATACAAGACGTTAAAGTAGTGGCCCGGTTGGATGTTGTTTACCACGAACGTAGTGCTTTCAGAAAGAGAATGACTGTTTTTTTTTCTCGATTTGTTGCCCTCATATAATCATAAGGATCCGAATATATGCAGTAAGGTGTCACAATCTACTTGTTCCAACCGCCTTTCCGACACAACGAGGGAAACACGTCCATGAATTGTGCAAGGTCGAGTATAAAACTATCGACTGTTCCAGAGGGCTTACAATGTGAGACAAACCATTGGGTCTGAATCACTGGCTGTTTGTCTACAGTCTTTACAACCATCCAACATCCAACCTTAGTACTGATGGCCGATCTACTTAATATCATCGAAATGGGCATCCACGAAAGTCAGATGAACAGTTCCTGTACCACGTATACATGGGATTCACAAAGGTTCTCAGGAACAATTCGGCTCTGACGGCTTTCAATGCATGCTTGGTATTTTTTTCAAAAATGATCTGGAAGAAACTCCATAATGATATCGTCACTGGCTTGAAGGCTGGTTTTAAGTGTATGATTCAACCTACCTGGCTCGTCAATGCATTTTTTTGTAGCAAACAGTGCCATCGTAAAGGCTCGAGAAGAAATGGGTTGTTTCTCTGAAGAAAACGACACTCTTAAAACCTCTGATCAGAGTATTGGCGTTTCCAGAAACGATTCATTTCATCACCATTTCCATAGCATAAAACGGTTGATGCGCATATGTATAGCCACGATTTACGAATATATAACTGAATAGACTGATTAATTAGTCGGCAGTGTTCAGTGAGTACACCTCGCACTGGCCTTTGTAAACGTCCTCCAGCGCAGAGCTCCAGTGCCATACTAGCAAACTAGCCGCCTCACTGATGCGCGATGATGAACTTGACAAAAACTACAATAGCATTCAGTCATAACAATTACGAATTTTGAAGTGTACAGTTGTGTACATGAACAAGGATGACCTCTATGATAAGTACAACACGTCTATAGAACGGACCAAATATAGAAGAAGAAGAAAAACAGAAACAAGCGACCACCGCTATTTCCCTGAATATGACACACTGTAATATGCCCTTGTCCCGCAATTAAAGGAACAAACCTCCATCGTCAGCTTTGTGGCAATTACTACGGTGTTGGATGCTGAAATGAAAAAAGGTTCCAGCGGCAGCCTGTCAAAATGATTGTTAGGTCCTTGCTTGCGGGATGCCTCGATATGAATTTTTTTAGTTTCTTCAGCATTCCTGATATTCCGATAAAGTTAATAGACTTGCAAAGTGACTCATCAACACTTCGTGCGCATGGTCGTGCACTACTATTATTAAATGTTATGTAAGTTGACTTGAAATTAAGTTCAATTTTCGATAATTATTGCGCCAGGTGACAGCCGCAAGGGAGCACAGCGCGACTTTCATGGTATGAGTGAAATTCTAAGCAGAGCCTGCGAAGCCATATTGTACGCACAAGTACACGTATGTAAACATCAGTTCCTTCTTTGCGAATTGAAACACGTGAACATTTTAATCTATCTGTACGTAACCGGCGTTAGAACAATGGAAGCGCAATATTGTACTCAACATACAGCTGTGAAAAGTCGAATTAGAACGGAGAACATTACGCGAGTGGAGATCGCGGCTCATAGATTTGTCTGAAAACGTGCTGAAAACGTGCAAGGGCAGGCGTCCGTGAGAGGCAACGATTTCAACCGAAGAGCACGAGTTCGCCGAAGCAATGGACGAGTTCAGTGCCACATTGGCTTCAAATCGTTTCGGACCGACAATGTCATTCTGGCATAGCTTTGGAGATTCAGTGGTTTTGCAGTCATTTGCTTCCGTGGAGAATTCTATAGCTTTGTGCGGCCAATAAAATATGAAGCAAGGAAAAAGAGTTAGCCTCCATGGCCATCTCGGTTTATCATTGCGACACAAACATCCTCGAAGAAAACCTTAAGGAAATTGTAGTATTGATTGAGTCAATGCAATTGTTAACACAGATCGCCTGGCATAATTTCAAGACTCAAATGCTTGGTACAGTCAGCTGTTTCAATTGTCGATTCCACATAATGTGGAGAACTGGTTATAGGTACAACCATGTTCATCGGGAACATACAAAAGTCATGTATTCGGGGTTAAGGAGCTAATGTACTACTTCTTGTTTCTGTCGTTCCGTATAGGTAGGACAAGTTCCAAGAGAACTTCCCCCTTTTTTTACAATTTTTTTTATAGCTCTTGGTGTACTCATCGGTCCTCCTAACTTTTCCGCGAAGTCAAATGAATAGAAAAGTTGAAAACGCTTTATCTTCTTAATGCTAATCTCCTCTCCCTTTCAATACTACTGTTTAACAAGCTGGTTGCATGACTGTTCCAACGGTGCCTCCTCGTTTGTAGATTTGTAGAGATTACCAAAGAGACACAGAAGAGCAGCTTAGCAATCCGCAATGCGATTCGTGGCCTACAATGAGTGGATGTACATGCATGCGGGCCATGTATTCCTCGTCATCATTTAGAAATAAACTGTTTCGTACACCTCTTCTGCGAACTACGGGTCACTCTAATAAGGAATAATGGGCGCCAACAAGCATATATAACCGGCATCAAGCCTCTCGTTGCTGCTTTCTTCCCATCAACTCATCACACTACCACAAAAAGAACATTCACTCTACCGTCACAACCAGTTGAACAATTTCCAAACACCCCGCTCACAACCATGAATACTCCCAGCATGATCACCATGGCCCTATTCGCGACACTTTTCGCATTCTCCGCCGCCTCTCACGGCTACGACCCATGCCAGGCCGCCTACAACCGCTGCAACTTCCGCTTCCACGGCGCCCGTTATAACGTTCCGACATTCAAGATCGGCGCCAAGAACGATATGCCCATCACCTCCGCAATCGTCTGGAAGAACGACCACAAGCGCATTGGCATCGTAAACTCGAACGGCTACCCTGCCAGCTTCGTGTTCAACGGCTACTCGAAGTCCATTACTAACTTTGGGTCGCAGAAGTTTGCTCCGACCACGTTCAAGCCGTACGCATTCAAGCACTCTTTCCAGTCTGGCATCGGGCACCAGACGTTCCAGGGCAACCAGCTTAGCGTCGCCAGGGGTAAGTGTGTTAAGGTTGTCCTCAACTTCTACCAGATTCTTGGTGCTGGTCGGTACCCTAACACGGTGACGAACGTCAACAACTCGTACGAGTGCATTGTGTTTAGGACCATGTAAGGGAACTTGAAACAAAACGGCATGCCACTGCGAACCTAATTTTTCGGGTAAAGTACACGCGTGCATTGAGGACCTTCCTTGTGGGACCAAGTTGGTGATTTGAGATAAAATTCAAAAGAGAAAATTATATCGTACCTAGATATATGTGCAGGACTTTCCATTTTTTTTCTTCAGTAAAGCAATTTATATCAAAGTTGGTCTTTTGCAAAATTTTCAAATTACAAGTACGGTTGTGTTGTGCTGGTGGACGTTTTTGGCAAGTGCTAAGGATTTTGTGGCACGTTCGTCCAAAGAAACGTAAATCAGAGGTAAGAGCTCCTTGCTTCGCGATGCTGGGATTCAGATAATTGTAGAGTCGCCGTCGTAACAAAAGTTTACATACTTTAGAACTTACGATGC
>JAVCKV010200923.1:0-16706 GCA_032274145.1 Herpochondria borealis | reverse complement strand
AAGACTTGAAGATGAAACGAGAACAACAATTCTTCGGCGTAATGGATAAACTATTGTGCACTGAAGAGAGGGGGCTCCACGTGACTCGAGAGCTCAAGCCAGTTCACGGCCCAAAGAATGAACACGAGTGCTATGGGACTGCTGTGTTGAGATGCTACACGTTCCCACATGCTTACTATCGTTCTGATGCTTTGAGTATAGAGGATATTAATAATGCTAAGTATCGACGCGACTGCGAGTCGTAGTTGCACAAGTTCCGGCACTCTCGCTGAGCTGCGAGAACTAGAAAGTTGAGTTGCTATAGCATGTTGATTTGACAAGTAATGCGAGTTACAAAACAAACGAGTCCGCTCTTTCCGCCGTCTCGGACAACTTGTGAAGGCCAGATTGAACATCATGTTGCTTTTTAACGGTAGTTGCGGGCAAATCCTCCCACAACAGCAGCCCATGTACTAATCTCGTGTAGTAGGAAGAACGGTTCTAAGAGTTACCCATTCCGCTCGGTGTTTTGGTTCACCTGGTAGGATAGAGATGATATGCAAGGCTTTGACTCGCATCAGTACTTAGAAGCTTTCTTTCTGGGAGAAGCTGCGTGTTTGTTGCGATCGCACCTACGTACTCTAGTTAGAGACCTGCTTCTAGCCACTTCACCGAATCGAGCTATAAATATGGCGAGGGCGCTAGCTAGCTTTTTTGTATGCTTGTCGATGGAATAGGTTTCTCTCTGGTGTCCAAATGCGAAGCGTCGTCTGTCCAACCACCCTCAACGGTCACTGTCTTTTGCATTTGGGTTCGCATTCAACTATATTTTCGACATTGACCATGATGATGATGATGTTGTATCGGACGACGGCATTGCTGCTGCTGTTGGCATCAGTCACTAGCACTCTTGCATCTCAGGATTGTGAGATTGGAAACGATGGAACCTGTCTCAACAAGCAGGACTGTGAAGATGAGCATGAAAAGTGCGGACAATGGGAATCGACAGGTATGTAGGTGCGCGACGAGTCTGTAGCCTCGACACACTCTCTCTCTCGGTGAGTGTGAACTCACACACTCTCACCATTAATCATACACAGGTGAATGTCTCGCCAACCCGGTTTATATGCTGCGTTCCTGCGCCAAGAGTTGTGGAGGATGTGGAATGGATGAGGCAACGTTGAGAAAGACTGCCGCGCGCAACAAGTTACTGCACGAAGTGGGGGGCGACGAAACGTTGTTGGAAACACCCTATGGTATGGAGCAAGAGGTGACGCCCAATACCAAGGAAGCGATTGAAAAGGTCATTGCCAATTATACCAACTATATGGAAACGAAAATCATGGCAGACCCCAAATCATCGGTCAAGCACACGTGCAAGAATCGACACAAGAGTTGTGCGTTCTGGGCGACTCTGGGAGAATGTGAAGAGGTATGTATATATGTATATATCGAATCCCAGTGCGAGTGGGGGCAGGGGTACAAGGCAGATGCTTCGTTGTACCGAGTGCGACTTGTCTGCCCCCCTTCCCTCTTTCTGCCGTTGTCAATCTTGATTCACCTTTTCTCTCCTTTTCCTGAAACACCAAATAATAATCACGACGAACGATTTCTTGACAGAACCCCACGTATATGCAAAAACATTGCGCAGTCACGTGTCATACCTGTCATTTACTGGATCCTTTGTACCGATGTCCTTTGGATGAAAGCATTCCAGAAGCTCTGCAACCAGGTGATGTCAACAAACTCTTTACGCGGCTCCTGGAGGACGAGTATTATCAACAATTCAAACCCCGCGTCTTGTCCTCGGATCCTTGGGTGGTTGTCTTGGACAGCATGTTGACGCCCGAAGAATGCGATACATTGATTAACCTGGGTGCTGCCGAAGGATACAAGGCATCAGCTGATGTCGGAAAGAAGAACTTTGATGGGTACGTACATATCGTGATTATTTTTGTCAATCCCAAATCATGGATCGATCGTTTGTTTGTTGCGTCGTGGGGGTGGATGGATAGATAGATGCAGCTGCGAAAGTGGTTGCACTTGCATGTATGCTTCTCCCAGTACCAATGGTCCCTTTGCAGGGAGTAGTGCACGTCCTGTTCGATCACAAGCCAGTCCTGTTTTGTCGAGATATTGTGAGCAAGGCTTCTGCGTGTGTGCACAATGCTATTCTCTACTAACACGTTGCATCTGCCTGTCTTCTTTCACATCAATGATACCACCAACAACAGTACGTATGACAAGAGCATTAACGATGGTCGTACTTCCACCAATGCGTGGTGCAACGCTGCTTGCATGGCGGATGATGTGACCAAGGCCGTCAATGCCCGCATTGCCAATGTGACGGGGGTTCCAGAAGAGAACGCCGAATATTTGCAGTTGTTGCGGTATGAACCTGGACAGTTCTACAACACTCACCATGACTACATACCGTGAGTAGAAATAGATATCTCATGTGATGCGCGCCGTGATGGTTTCTTGTGTGTGTGTATATACTAACACTCGATCGTCCTCGGTTCACTTCTTGTTCTCCTCGAATAAAAAATCACACTTTCATCATCATTGTCATCAGTCACCACACTCAACGTCAAATGGGAGTTCGAACCCTGACTGTGTTCTTGTACCTCAACGATGTGGAAGCCGGAGGTGGTACGGAATTTCCTGGACTCAACATGACCGTCATGCCCAAGAAGGGCAAGGCTGTCATTTGGCCGTCCGTCTTGGATTCGGATCCCAATGCCAAGGATGATCGTACCGAGCATGGAGCTCTTCCTGTCGAAGCAGGTATCAAGTATGGGGCCAACGCGTGGATTCATCAACGTGATTTCAAGGACACGTTGAAACGAGGATGCACATGATGGATGTATGCATGCATGGAGGAGCAGCCATTTTCTGCAAGGGTGGGTGCGTGCGTGCCTGCCTAGCTTGGAGAAGTAGTAGTAGTTGATGCTTGTGGTGCGAAGTAGGTCGGGAAAAACGCATGCATAGCATTCATGAATGAATGAATGGATAATTTAGTAGGAGCAACAACAAGAAAGCCAAAGAACAGGAGTATGATTCATGGGGGTAACCCCTTCCAAGATTTTGGGAGCAAATGCTCTCAACGTCGCGCCCTGCTGGGCTGCGCCGCATGGTCGTGTCCACAGTCACATGATGTGGCCAGCAACTCTTCTCATAGTATCTACTATTATTTGTAGTTGCATCGCAGTGTCACGTGATGCGTTTTTCGACCACCATTGCGACCACCGTCACTTCACGGCTTCTCTTTCTAGCTACCTGGTCAAGCAGACAGTGGTAGCTAGTCGACCGATTAGAAAAAGCTTGAGGGTTATCGAGAGCCAGTATACGCTCTAGTGGCGTATTGGAGCAGTCCGCTTCAAAGAAGGCACGTCGTAGCCACCTATGGCTGTCCAATGCCAGGTTTAGAGTCGGTAGACGATCTTCTTCTACTATCCCTGCAGTGCCCCGAAAGAAGGCACGTACTAGCCCACCTCCTATAGCTATCCAACGTCATGTTGGGAGTCTGTATCCCTGCAGTGGCCCGTTCGATTGCCAGCCTTCATTTCGTCATACCAAAGTTCACCAAGATGAACTGAACGGCTTTGAGGATTCCTATACACTCCTAGCGGTACGAGATACATGTAATATTTTCTAGATCAGATCTTGATAAGGATCAGCGAATCGAAACGACGTTGTGACTGGAGTTGGGCTTCCAACACAGGACCGAATGTTGCTCCGCAAATGATTCTTGTGGTGGAACACCATCACAACACGCAGATCACAATGAAAGACAAAACCATTAGTAGCATAAGTCCATCTCTGAAAAATGTTCCTTTCAAGAAAGCCTTTACCAGCAATTGCGGTATTAAGTACTCCACCTTGGTTGTGTGATATACGTGGCAACAAAGGCAACTTAATGGCAATCTGCAGGCGGGCGCTCTGACAGGCTGGTACAATTCCATGCCTGAAGCCACGCTTTCGCATCAGAATCTGGTACCCCGAGTACATAAGACCTTGTGCGACAAACAACGCCGCCAAGTCCATTGCTCGTGATATTCTCAACAGCAGCTTCCCCTGTACGGTGTACTGACACATGGCCGTGTCGCGCCATTCCATGCAATGAAGACGTTTTGTTTGTTGTGTATTCTGCGGCACCAAAAGAGAAACGATCGAACGAGCAGAAGCGTTCCTCAAACAGCGCAGTGCCCGAAGCATGTAATGAAGGTGCCTACCGTATCCGAGGACATGGGCAAACAAGCCAGATTTAGCCCCAGGCCAATGAGTGGGTCGCCAGTTTGGTTCGTTCTTTCAACCAACAGCTCCCACACGCGGTTGGGTGGCATTTCTTTCACATACCACAAGAGCGAAACGCCTTCAAAGTTGAGGTTGGCTAGCGCGAGTTTGAAGGCATACGAGTTTCCGTTGTTGGCCAGATGCCATTCATGATTCTCCGTTGTTTCGTAAAGTACACCAGTTCGACAGATGACCTGCGCTGCCTTCAAGTCGTCTCCGTTGCCTCGAACAAACTCGTTTGCCTCATCACTAATGAGAGCAGGGTACTTCGATTCAGACTTTGCAAGGTCTACGAAACTCTGACGTGTTTCTGCGTCCCTAAAGTTCCTGGCGACTTCGTCAAAGAAGTTCGCAAGTTTGGCGTCACTTGGGTGAGGATGCTTTCATCGAATGTCTTACCGAATTCCTTCATTGCAAGACCTGCGCAGAAGTCAACGATAGCAGGCTCACTGATTCTGAAGCGCCCTACTTTTTCGTGAAGAATCGGTTTTGCATTGCCCGGAGGATTGCGCGTGAAAGTGGTTTCTCCCCATCAGCACCGAAAGTTGCGTCTCGCCCGTCCACAAGCAGCACCATTGACTCACGATCTTCATTCTTCACATCGTCGGTCGCAGCCCCACCGTCGTCATCAGTAGACTTGCCAACCGATTTCCCACCCCAACATCAGTACAAGACTCCATTTCGCTTGATCCAGCGCTCTTAAAAGGACACATATCTTTCCACGATCATGAACATCTGAGGACTCCGTGTAGCTTTGCGTCCGTTGCCTTCATAGTAGCCAAGAGAAACCACATCACGCGACGCAGCGTCCCACGCAAGCCCTTTCCTTCGCAACCACCCAAACCAACTACGCTGAGGCGGTCAGTATAGAAGCGATCCTGCTCGACGCAAACGTTTCGGAGACATCCGATCCTTGAACTAACTTGGCGTAATATGGCGTCGGCTCAATGGTCGAATCAGAACGCCGTGGAAAGCTAAAGCTGAACGATGTCACAAATGGCGTCAGGCTCACAACCAAAAAGGATAAGTAAGTGTAGAAAAACGAATCACCATTGTCACTGTTGTTGTTGCTTGTTATACCGTCAACCGATCTTGCTGAATGTTTGCCTCACCACTATCTTTACAGGGTTGCAGTTTGATTGGTATGGCCGCAACCATGATGGTGCAAGTTACACAGGTTCACCTCAAGCCGCGAGATAGCCCTAGTCGCAACCGACTATAAACGTTTGGCTTTCATTGAGCTTCTCGTCTCGTGTTAAAAATCTTCGGTTCTGAAACCATCAAGGCCACCAAGTTTACAAGTACTGTTTCCCGCTTCCAAGTTCAATGCGCCCAAGGGGGGAGGATTTGAACATGGGTTCCCAATAAAGGGGAGAGGGGGTTTGGAAGAGGGAGGCGGCATGAGGCGCAAGCGCCATCACACCTTGTCAAAAATTATAAACAGGCTTGGTTCTGAGAACCAAGCGAAGTGGCATCACGTACAGTCTGGACTTTCATCCGTGTATGGACCAGCTCCACCACTTGACCACAGACCTGATTGATCGTCTGCGTGTCTGTTTAAGGTAAGTATGAGGGAAGGTAATGAAGGAGGGTGTATGTAAGCTTCATCCGACACATAATTATTTGTGTCAGCGAAGCTTCGTATCTACAGCACGGCCATTAATTAAATTCTACGCGCTGCCGCGTCGCTGGCTGAATTGATTTATTTTTCTTATTATTTCTTCTGCTATCACAAAAAATCACCAATTTTACGATTGTTTCGTGAACAATGTGGCGGTGACAGCGGCTGCAAGAACTTCCCAAGTGTCAGAAGAGGTAGACCTAACGCTCCCTCAAGATGTGCTGGCGAAGTTTCACAGTGGTATACTAACAAGGGTTATTGCCAAAATCAATTCCGAGACATATGCCGCAGATCACTGGTTTCGAGGCGCCAGAGGTCGAGCAGGGCCAAGCGAACACGTACACGACAGATGCATTCAGTGTCGGGAAATTATTAGTAGCAGCAATTGACAAATTCACGGAAAAGCACGAGAGCCTCCAAACTGTTGCTCATGGCTTGTGCATACCCGAGTGGCAAGACCGCCTGTCACTGCAAGATGCACACCAACAGGATCAAAAGAACACCGCTTCCAAAAAGCAAAGATCTTAGAAACAAAAATCATAATCCGAGTATACTCTAGCTAGAACTCTTAAACTTCATAGAGAGTACTACGCAATTCAAATAAATAGTCTGCCTATGCCCACCCATGCTTGATCATTTTCTTCTTGCCTATACTTCTCACCACAAACAACACAATCAAGAGGCCAACGACAACCATGGAGAGCAACGTTCTATTGAACGTCTCTGGCAGAAGATCGAATCCTTTGGAAGGCGAGAGTCTCGAAAAGAACAAATCAGGTCCTCCAAACGCCAACACCAACGACTGCGACTCCAACGAAGTGGGCACTGACATGATGCTGGAGACATCCTGGATCGTCTGATCGTATGTGGGCGACGCCATGGAGACGAGGGGAACAAGAGGAGCGTACTGAAAGAGTCCCTCTTGTTTCTCCGTGTCCTTGACGGGTCCTGTGGGCCTTCGAGGCTCCAACAAATGACGGCTGACGGCCGTGATGCGATCGTCAGCGCTGGCAATCAAAACCTGACGCGTACTAATGCCAGCATGAGACGCTGTGACACCAAGCGCTGTCACTGGCTTGACAATGGTGTAAGTTTTGCTCAATACGACTGGCTTGGATTCACGAGGTTCCAAGCTGGAGAAGGAAAGCACTTGTTCTGGGCTGGTAAAGGCAGTGAGGCCATCCTTGTCAATCATACCCTCGTACAAGGTCAAGACGCCGAGTTCCGTGCGGCGAGACTTCTCGCTGAAGAAGGCGTACATGATCCAATTCTCATTAACAAGGGTTGAAATCTTGCTTCCTACGGCAGCGTTGCTGTGGCTGACGCGATGGAGAATGCGACCAGAGACAGTGTCCACGACATTGACAAAGAGATTGGGTGTTTCCTCGTTGGCTGCAGCAGCCGTCTCACCTGGTTGCGTGGCGCCAGCAGGCTTGCGTTTCGCGGGCTTTTCGCTCAAGGCAGCAAGGAGCGGGTCGTCTCCTGTCGTGGCTGACTCTCCGTCGCTCGCCATCGTGATGATCACCGCCATGTGGGGATTGAGGTACTTGAGCAAGATGGAGTCGTCACCAAGAATGCTGCATGGTGACTGCACCACCTCATCGCGCGAAGGATAGGAAACTTGTAGAATGGTTTCTCCCTTGAATGCAGTTTGCCCCACGCGTTGGGCGGAGAATCCAGCGTCGGTGTCACCCAACAAGGTGAACGACTCGAGTGTGTTTGTCTCTCTATTCACAAGGTGACCATAGAATCCATTCTGACTCTTTTCCAGTTGCTTGGCGACAGCTGCCTTGGATTTGGCATCGTCAGGAACAATGGTGACTGTGAGATCATCATGCACCAAGACAGCAACCTGGCGGCAGGCTCCACCACCGAAAACAGGAACGACTTGAGCCACAGGAGCAGCAACAGCAGAAGACCCCGTGTCATGAACCTCACCAGTGGCGCCGTCCATGCAGGTCCAAACCATTTCGTCCGCCTTGGCCGACAGGACCAAAACGTCAGGGCTGTGTGTCCCTCCATTAATGCCATGCACCACAGCCGAAGAACTGGCGGTACCACGCACCATGGTATGCCAAGAAGCATCAGAAGGCAAGTCAACAGTCCACGCGACAGAGCCACGTTGGTTGCCAGTGGTGGGGACGCCCCAGATACGAGCGACTGTTTGTGACAAGAGAACGGCCACTTTGACGAATCCAAAGGCATCGTCTCGGCGGGTAGCAGAGGTTGCCATGTGGGTCACAATGTTCATGGCACTCTCCACTTGAGCTTCGAGGCGTGCAGCAATGCCAAGCTTATCCTCCATGACAGCCATTTCGTCATCAGTCAAGTCAATGCTGTGGACAGGATCAATGATAAGGGCTGACGAGACTGTGCTCAAACCATCTTCAGTGGTCCAAACAGGAGTCGAAGATCCAGAGGGAGTGACTGTGAACAACGTCGAGGTCAACTTTGAGGTTGACACCAAGATGGACATACTTACTCCAGGTTCGCAGGCAACCGTTTCCATGGACACTACATCTTTGGTTTCTACACCAAGGGGCTTGGCAGCAGTGCTGTAGGTCATGAGTGATCCATCTGCAGCAGCAGCCACCATGAGCTCTCCACAAGCAGCAACTCCGGAATACTTGCTGTCGTCCTCGCCCCATTGGGTCCAGGCGTCATTGCTGAACTTGAAGAGAGCTACAGTGTCACGAGGAGGATTATAACGGTTGTCACTGCCAGTCACACGAGCAAGAGTCTCAGAAAGAGCTTCCACTTTTTCGACAGACGTCCACAAAGGATGATCAAGAGTCCCGACTGTAGATGTCGATCCTGACAAGGAAAAGTACACCATCTTGCCTTCCTTGGTGAGTGCCATGGCAGAGTCGCCATACGTTTGGAGGGTAGTTGGATCGAATGATTCCTTGACCGACAACTTAGTGGGTGGTCCCACAGTAATGCCCTCGTGAGTGAGTGTCAGTGTGACGAGGGACACATCCTTGCCACCCTTGCCAATCAAACCCGTGAGAATATTCTCCTCGCTGCTCGAAATGATTTCCAACCATGAAGCTCCATCCTCCAGACTTCCCAGGACACGCCCATTCACCGCATTGTAGAAATGTAACTTGCCATCGGCTACAACTGCAGCAACAGTACGAGCTCCAGCCTTGGCAGTAAACACAGTACTGATGGAGTCAAACACAACATCAAACAGCAAGGCTCCTTCTCCAGTGGACCAGGCACGGAAAATAGAATTAGAGTCGGAGGTAAATAAATAGTCACCCTCTACCGCAATGTTCTCAATCGTATCATCCTTGGAGGTACATACGAATCGACGCCATTCTAAATCACCAGTATCCAATGATCGGCGTGCGACCGTACAAGAAGCATCGCTTGTGGAAATGAGACTGTTATCACCAGCCGCATGCACGAGACTCGGTACCCCATGTCCAGTTGTAGAGATTTTGAAATCATTCAACCCCGTCTCTTCCTCAAACAGTGCCGAAGCCAACGCCGGAAGCAAGAGAAACAGTGGTGCAGTAATGATCTTCATGGTTCAACTTTCGGCTTGTTGTTCTTCTTGATTCTTCCAGTGATATGCTACAACAGATAGTGCTTCACGTATCGTTTTCAATCAGAGTGGGGAAGGAGTCCTTGTACTTGTAGTCTACACTTGCAATAGAGCTTGCAAAGAGTGATACACAAAGCGTCTTTGTGATCGGTGGTGTTGGAACATCATGTTCGTTCTCAATCCTAAACCATCCACAATGAAACCTTATCCCTAAGTTTTAAAATTCGAGCTGCGCGCGCTTGTATTGTGCGCACCCTCTTCACAATTCGAAATTCGAAATTCGAAATTCGAACGACAAGCAACTCTCATCAGCTCGTTTGACTTCTGCTGTTGCTGATCCTTCAACCATTTTACCCAACTTCACCTCCACCCTTCCTTCTCAGAGTTAGTTCGCTTGTAGCAAGTTCTTTGTGTGGAAGAGGTCGCCTTAAATGCTTATTTATTTCGATGTTTCTGTCTCATTCACAGTTGTTCTTGATCATCCCCGTAACGACGGGGAACTCGTGCATTGACTTGCTTTAATCCTTCTACTCATTGGTTCTCTTTCAGAATATCAAGTAGAAATAGTATCGAGTGCTGCACTATGCCTCGTCTCACTTCTGGATCAGCTTGTTTCTGAGGGGCAACAACTGCTGGGACGACTCGAGGACGAGATCACTGCAGCCATTCGCCAGGCTCCTGAAGATGCCTTTCGCAAACAGGTCGACGGGGTTGGCAGCTTACTGCTGCACAAAAATAATTTCACTCTTCGAAAAGGAAATCCACAAACTCCAATCTTTTCCATAGAGTCGGAAATCGTGGACAAGGATATAGACAGAGCGCTGCCATAACGAATGATCTTGGTCAAGAATTACCACTTCACTTGGTGCATGTGACCATTGCGCGTTCCACTCTGGCAATCCTCAAACTTACACCAGCATCGTTGACTTTCTTGTGGAGGCTCATCCTCAATCTCCAATTACACTCGACAGTCGTGAATACGTTCCTCTGCTCTACGCGGTGATTGCTCTGCGTGCACTAAACTACAATGGAAAAGTACCTGTGATAATGACAACAAAACCGCACCAGGAAAGATGGAATTGTCCCTGCGCGAAGCGCTGAGAAAGTACCATCGACAATATGGACATTTTCACCGTGCCCAGAATTTATCGGGTGGATGGCGTGTCCCTCAGATTTGAGTTTCTCGCCAACGACAACTGTACCGCGGCATGAGGATTGGGACAGGAAAAAGGATGTCTCTTGTTGATAGAATTGAGAAGCTGAACCAACTAGGTTTTGAATGGGTGAAATATGCGACGAACGAATCAAAGAGAGATGGATGATCTGCCCGATCGATTCCTTCGCGGTTGTCAACAGTCTGCGACACAGCTAAACCCTGGCCAAACAAAGTATTACGAAAGGAGAAAACAGCAAGACCAGGCAAGTCAACGTACGTATTGTCTATATCACATCCCGATAATCGTAGCTACGATAGGAGTCCTGCATCACGTAGGAAGTAGGTCAGTCTCTGTAGCACTGTGCTGAACTACCCTATATTTAGAAGCAGCGCTTCGTTCTTGTTACCAGGTACAACAATTCTCTCTAGTAGAGCCTATGATAAACAGACCACGCCGGTATCATCTAAGTCCCGCTAGCTATGTGTGTATGGCCATAGATTGCATCGCAGTCCTACATCATGGGAACCTCCTATCGACTAAGTTAGTCTCAGTAGCACTGTCTGTACTACGCCGATGATGCGAGACAATTCCAGTACGATCGACATCACGGAAGCGAGATGTTTTCGTCCCTCAGTTGTGGCTGCTTGGTTGCAGGTTTTGCTGATAGCCGACAGCTGCTAAACTGGAAAGGCCCCCAGCTGCCTTGTAATCGGCCAGGTGCGCAATGTTTTTGGACTAGATCGGGTATGCCATATTGGTTGTCTTGCTAGTTTCTGTATCGCTATCGCGCCAACCGTTATATTATATTTTACACACTCGAGCAGTATATTCTACGTGTTATATACTTGTGTGTCGTTTGTGCCGAAAGCCAGTCTTGTGCCCATCAACCCTACCTACTCACGTGGAATCTCTGGAGACGTAGACTAGAAGTTTGATAGACTCAAGACAAAATATTATCTCAAGTCGAAGGCACAGTCAACCCATGCTTTCTTCACTAGCAAGCCTCTCCCAAAGGCGAACCTTGGAGAAAGACGCCCCACTTGACCCAGATTTCGAACCTGGACCACACGATGTGATCTGCACACGAGGCAAAGAGGCCTATAACCACCCTGGAAACGTCCATTTCCGAACGCTCATATACACCCATTGGGAGGACTACAACAGGTGCCTTACGAAGATCGATAAAAGCTTGACCGTGATTCGTATTGTGGATGAGATCCGCCAGCTGTCTCCACGAGGAGGATTTGTCAAGTTTTGCAAGCAGAAAAGGTGTTACGTCGAGGTGGGCGATAAGAAGGCACGGGAGAAGGTAGGTCACGCCCTACGCGAGCTCACAGGCAGCAGAAGTAGTACTCCTAGTGACGACACTTCTGTAGCGTCGAAAAGCGACGCCAAAATGGCGGCCGAGGAGAGTGGGAGTAGTAGCAGCAGTAGTCATGGTAAAACGTCGAAAAGCGTCGCCGAGACGGTCAAGATGACGCCGGCCAAGAAAACGGTCAAGAAGAAGAGTGAGAGTTGCAACAGCAGTAGTGATGGGGAGCTACCACCAGAAGAAACAGAAGACTCCAAATAGAATGTCTTTGATGGCTTAATATTCTCTTTCGGCAGTCTACCACGAGGAGGGAGGGCTACCAGGCCAGGGATCAGGGGATCCTCAATATCATCTCCATAGTACGCTTACATGAGCTTTCATAATTAGTGATCAGTACTATTTTTTACTCGCCATACCTGAAGCTTTCTCGATCTCGATGATCATTGTTATTCTACAATGGTGCATAGCTAGATTAGTTTGTGCTGTACTGGAGTAGTATGTACAGTACTCCGTACTAGTTACATGTTGGACTACTACTTACTCTATCTAGCTAGTGTTACAAGCGGCGGCGTTGCGTTACAGTACATTGATTGAGCCCCCTTTTCAAAACTGCTTACAGTCCGAAGAACAGAATCGGGCATGCAGTACTAGTTTTTACCCGCCATACCTGAAGCTTTCTCGATCTCGATGATCATTGGTATTCTACAATGGTGCATTGCTAGATTAGTTTGTGCTGTAGTATGTACACTACTAGTTACATGTTGGACTACTACTAGTGTTACAAGCCGCGGCGTTGCGTTACAGTACATTGATTGAGCCCCCTTTTCAAAACTGCTTACAGTCTGAAGAACAGAATCGGGCATGCAGTTTCCTATTACATGCATTCATAAAATACTAGGACATCTTGGTGCGGTGCTGTGCCCCTGCTGACCGACAGACGTTTGTGTGCTTCTTGTGAACGCGATGTCATCATCCAAATTTGACGATGATGATTTCGGCCTTCGTACACTTGCCACAGATAATAAAAAGAGCTCGAGGTCGAGAGTCATCTGATCTCATATTATCATAATGTGGTTGTATTCTTTCGTCGGGTTGCTGCTTCTCCTCAATTCCGGGGCAAATGCACTAGTAGGAAGAACGCCAGTTTTATCTCGACGAGGCTCGTCCTCTGCACTGCATTCGGCCAAGGATGACTTCCTGCAGTCTCTGTTACGGTCTGATACTCTCAACGAAGGAACCAAGGAAAGGACAATACTGTTGGATGAAATGATTGATTCCAAAAGGACAGTCGATGTCCAAACCGTACTCAGCGACGGGGGCAACGATCTATCCGCACAAGATCCTGGATCCCTCTCCTCCATCTTACCCATTGCCCCGGGCGTATGGAAAGTTGTGTATGCACCGCACATGACCACAATTGCAAAGCTTGCTGGAAATCTCGCCTTGGATGTCACCTATATCATGTACCCAGATCAAACAATTGTCAGTCACGCAACATTTTCAGATCCCCTTCCCAGGCCCCTGCACTTGTCTGTCAGTGGCACCTATGACTCCGTGTCGGATACCGTGTGTCTTGTTGAATGGACCGAAGCATGGATCAAGAGCGATGCTGATGATGATGGCCCCTATGCAACTATTGACGACGTACCAGACTCGTGGGTCAAGGAGGTGATTACACGGGTGGGGCGACTCTTGTTCATTCGACCGTTTTCCGTCTTTCCCGTATCCTACCTTGCCAATGACTTGACTGTCTTTGACTTTGAGTTGTTGGGGACACGGATCTGTGCAAAGAAACAATAATATGGGCCCTACCTGGTAGCTGAGTTGACTCCTCTACGACGTGTCTATTGTTGTCCCCATCTCTCCACAGTGTAGAGTAGAATGCGCAGATGTACGTGGGTGGTGAAGCGGTTGACTCCAATTGCGTTACCCATCCAGCTGCCACTAGTACCGCAACAGGATGTTGAATTGATAATTTAGCAATTGACAACAAGAGCAGCTTTTAATGATGCAGATAGAGGCTATATTGTTACACGATGGTATGTGCATGGGGCGAGAAGACTACCGATTAGGGAGAGCCTTGGTCAAGGCTCATTGCACTGCCATCAGAGTTGACAACGTTGGTAGCAAATCTGCGAATCTTTGGGTACTGTCCACCATAATCTACCACTTCCCAGTTATGAACAGAGAAAAGAGTGAATGACACGTCTGATGTTGACACAACAGGGCATTTCAGTAGAATCTTAACCCCGAAAGCCCCATCCTCCAGCTTGGTCACGTCAATGGACTGCACGAGATGGTTCACAGTTTTCACCTTGGTCCCCACATCGGCAAACCAAATCTTGAGGGCTGCAATCGTCGTGATGGGTACTGGTGTGCTCGTCAAGTGCATTGAAAAGCCTTCGGGGCTCATGAGATCGAGCAAGGGAGCTGCGTCGCCGCGATTCTCATCAAAGATGGACATCCAGCGGTAGACAAGGCTGCTGATGCGGTTGACTGCGAGTTCGAATTCATGGTCGATCGGTTCGAGTTCGTCAATGAGACTGGTGATGGCGTTCGGCGATGACACTGTCTGTTGGGCAGAAGCTAAGGACTCTACCGTGGAGTGGAGGATGTTTGTAGTATCGGTAGAGGAAAATGTTCTCGTGCTTGTTGCCATCACGAATGAGAAGGCAGAAGCCGGTGCAAGCTGCTGAATAGCCGCAACGGAGAACAAAGAAATGAAGGCGAGATTCATATTTTGGATATTGTTTAGTTAAAAATAGTTGATGAACGGATGATTGGGATTAATTGTGAGAGCTTGGTGAGAGTCAAGTTCCAAGAGGTTTCAGCAAGAGACTGGTCGTGGCTTCAGTCAGGTCGCGTCGACGTCCGAAGGTGATCACTATTTTGATCTTGCTTGGTGACGACACGTTTACTGTCAACGTAGACAGTAGTATACCGGTAGTGTGCAAATTGTACCGGTACGGGGGAATCTTGCTCTCATTCTGAATTCTGCATGAGAGTTGCCCAAAAAGGTATAGCCACACACGTTGACAATGCCCATGTCCAACGAATCAAGCATCGCTGACAAGTGCTTTATCAGAAATATTTGCATCATTCGAGAGCTTCTTCAATGCTTTCTCTGCCACCAGCTTGCTTCCAATCAATACAAGTGGGACGCCGTTTCCAGGTCGACTGCTAGCGCCGACAAACATTACGTTATCGGAATGAAAGCTGCCTGGTCGAGTCAAACTCAACTGCCCCAGACCATGGCTAAGCGCAAAAGGAGTCCCCGCCGCCACATTGTATTGGTCCGCATACGTGCCTGGAGTATCAACGACTTCATCAAGAATATGTTCCTCTAGGTTTTCCAGCGACTCCAAAGCAGCAAGTCGTTTCAAAACAGCTTGACGAGTCTTCGCGATCACGTCATCGTTGAACTGCATCTTGTATGCTTCCAGAGCTTTCTCTCGGGGCAGATTGGCCAGTTGTGGGTCTCGCTGGAGTGTCTTACAGGGAACCAGCACCAAAATGGCGTCACCGTTCTCGGGAGCAGCCGTCGGGTCACTCTTGGATGCCCGATGAACGTAAAAGTTGAATGGTTCCGTCTCCTTTGTGTCTGCATCCTTATCTCGCAATGTTCTCCAACTCATTTCTGCCTTTTCTTGAGTCTCAGCAACCAGAAATACATTGTGTGTGTTCAAGCTTTCCAGCTTCTTGTCGATCGACCAATGAAAAGCAACCACTCCGCTGCTGTAGTCAAACTTGTCGTTCCAGTCGTATCTTGCTTCGGTTTCGTCTTGTTTCAGCAGCGTTTCTGTGGCAAACGGTAAATCCGCATTCACAACAACCAGATCAGCTGGTAGAAAGCTAGAGGAATCCTCTCCACCCCCAGCAACTGTCACTCCCTCGTCGTTGACCCCTAGTACAGTTGAATCGCATTGAATCTCGACTCCTTGCTCAATGGCCAACTGCTCAAATGCGGATGTAACGGCCTCGAACCCACCAATCGGCGCAAAGACACCTCCATACTTGTTTGTGGGATGTAACTCAATGGCTGCTAGCAAACCAAATACTGCTGGTGCCGTCTTGCGAAAGATGCCTCCGGCAATCTCGTTCGGGTTGGCGTATGGTTCAAGACCAACGTATAGATTCTGAAAGGAGGCCAGCGCTTTCATCTTGTTGCTCTCGAACAGCGCATCAAGAACAGCGGAATGTGGCTTGAGAGGCCACGCTTTCCCGTAGTCTTTCAGACTTTCGTATAGAAACGCTGGAAAACTTAAGAGGTCCAATCGCTCCTCGATAAAGTTGGGCAGTCCACAATCCAAGAATGCAGCACATGCTTGCATGTAGGCATCCCATTTCGTAGCACCATCGGTTTCGTAGGCGTTCATTCGATTTCGAGACACTGCCTCTGCATCTTGTAGCGCATTTGATGTATCAGGAAATCCCAATTCTACGCAATCACCGTCTTCAAAGATGACTTGGTAGGCAGGTGCGCACTGCGTCAACTCCAATCCGTAGTCTGCTGCCGGTCTGCCGGTGCAATCCTGAAACAGCTCCAGGTAGACATCTTTGAGCAACAAGAGGCTCGGACCTCGCTCGTGCCGAAACGATCCCTGTGGAGTCTCTACTTGAAACGATCCACACCGACCTCCAACGTGTTTATTCTTTTCCAACAAGAGCACATTTGTATTGGGCGACGAGCTGGCGATGCGAGCGGCAGTCGCAAGTCCGCCGACACCACCTCCCACGACAATGACACGCTTTGTCTTTGTAACTGCAGAAAAGCCATGAGAGCCGGCA